>JAODLI010001312.1:0-11344 GCA_027575585.1 Percopsis omiscomaycus | reverse complement strand
CCCGAGAAGCAGTGTTCAGAGGACACAACAGGAGGCAACACATCCAGCTGATAGGAAATAAAGTGTGCACCCCCCCCCCCCATCTGTCACCTGCACTACGCTAGATCACGCTGTGTGAAAGACAGAGTTCCTCGGGAGGAAGTGCTTCACGCTGCTGACAGATGGAGCTACGGGTGAGCGAAGGCTGGTACAGTCAACCACTGATCCCAAAGCCGCTTTTGACTGCGAGCGATGGGAACAAAAAAAGAAAAGGGCAACGTGTGCACAAGCTCAGAAACCAGTGTGTGTGTGTGTGTGTGTGTGTGTGTGTGTGTGTGTGTGTGTGTGCGTGTGCGCATGCTCTCCCCCCCGGCCCTAGCGAGGTCAGGGGAGGCAGATGTCAGTGCTCTCTGGGGGCACCCGGTGGCACCCGGTGGACCGGCAGCCGAGCGGAGCGAACGCCAACTGGAGGACGCTCTCCGCAGCCCCCTGGCAGCCCAGCACCCCCGACGCGCCTGTCACAACACGGGGCTGGGAGGGGGGGCGGGGGTACATGACATCGGGACAGGGAGGATGGGGGAGGGGGGGGGGGGGGGGGGGAGCGAAAACAGTGTGGGAACGAGGGGGGCAAATGAAGCAGAACTCCCCTCACCGCTACAACGGTAGCAGCCGCTCACTAATTTCACAGGTGAGGACGCCGCTGCGAGGACGGTGGCATTCGCACAGCGCAGCTGCTCTGAGCGCACCCAGGGACGACAGGGCTGTGCGCTCTAGAGTAACTGTTTTACAGGCTGCAGACTGCCTGGGTACGATTACGTTCGGTGACACAGTACCGCTGGGCGTTGGTGGAATCCCATTACCTTCATAGTCTGGACTCACTTTGTCGGATCTACATTCAAATACCATTGACAGAAAATACGGTTGGAACACAGCCTTTGGCTGCTTTAAAGCTGGCGTCCTCATTTAAAGGATGGACGTGTAACGTTGGGGGGGGGCGTATATGTATCACACCATGTTGTTTCTTCAATTATGCATGTCTGCAAAAAGTCAATATTAAAAGTTATTGCTTGTTTTAAGTAATATCAGTGATATGTTTTACATTGTGTAAAGGATAATGATTGTAAATTACATCACTGCAAATTGTCAATGATGAAAAACAACGCACGTCATAGTGATCATAATACGTTATCCAGAAACGCTGCTTGATTAAGTGTGTTTGCTGGTGTTCTGGGCATCTCCGGCGGCACCCAGAACCAAGCACTTAATTCATGTGTAGAGATATGCTGCACGCGACTGCGTATGTGCGCGTCACGTGTGTACGGATGCTTGCAGGGTCAACCGCCGTTCTTCTGGCTGGCATGTAATTAAGACTGCATGATATGTGAATTCTCCGGGGGCCTGGCCCTGCCTAATCAATAGTCCTTTCATTAGGAATTCTATTACCAACACCACTTAACGCCTAATATTACATCACTGTTGCCCAGGCAGATAAATAAGTTATCCCAAACACATTTTCGGAGCCTGACACTCCAAACAATCAATTGTACATGGTAATTAATTAAAATAGGAGCAGGAGGAGACGTAGGAGCGATATGGGGGGATTGGGTGTCATTGTCTAATCAGGCAGCGCAGCATATTGTCGTGTGCCCTCACACTGATCCATATTCTCAAAGGGCAAGGCTTTCACTCACGCCGGGAGAGGGGCGGGGGTGTGTGTGTGTGTGTTGGGGGGTGGGGGGTGGGGGCAGAGTAGCTTCGGTAGGCTGACCCATCAACTTCATGGCAATTGACAAATCCCTGCAATCGTATCACCAGAAGGAAAACACTGCTGCTAGACGAAACAACTCCTCTAAGGAAATTGATGCAAACTTAAAACCGTACTGACAACTCAGCTAACAATTGAATACATAACGGGAGAGGCATTGTTGAAAGACAGAAGAACGCTTGGGGAAACTGTGTGCAGCTTGAAAAAGAAAAAAACAAAGCTGTGATTTTCACTTTTTTCAGGACGCACATCTCTGTTACTTCATGTGTAATGGAGACTACACATATATTATGTTGTGTGCATCTCTGTGTGTGTGTGTGTGCGTGTCTCTCAGTACGCTGGTTGCAGTTCCAATGTAGGCAGTAGGGAGCACTGATGGCTCACAGTAGCTGAGACAGGAGAGGTTAAACTAAGACTGCGTGCGGTTGTGCGCTGTGTGTGTATATATGTGTGTATGTATGTGTATGTGTGTATGTGTGTGTATGTGTTCACCTGCAGCCACTAGGTGCTGCCAGAGACCTACTCACAGGCCGGGCCTGGAAACCTACACTAGTGCACGCACACACACACACACACTTAAATATATACATTGTAATTATTGAATCAGAGTTAGAAAACTAAAGACAATTATATAATAAATATTCTGCTATACTGTGGTTTATGTCTTAACTCCAGTATACATACGTCATAATATCCTACTTATTCACCTTGTAAAATGATCACGTATGGAAATAGAGCACTGCAATTACTCTTAAATATTTAAAAAAAAAAATCCGTCTAAGAATCGAAAATAGCTTGGCTTGATATACAGTATAATGTAAGCAACATTTTTGCAACATTTAAATATTCAGTCATAATGTAAGCAACATTTTTGCAACATTTAAATATTCAGTCATATTCAAAAGTATTTCTAGTAAAAAAATTTAAATACAAGTACAGTTTGAGAACAAGTAGCGGATATATTTGACCCATAAAGGGCAGAGGAGTTCACCTAGCACCAAACTAACAGTCAAACGGGGATGACCCAGACTCACATTCCTGTTGTGAATGTGCTTTAGTGCAAGAAGGAAAGCATTTCTATGAAGACCTTATGTGTCTGTCTGGTGTGCGTGTCTGCTATAAGACTCCATTTAGGCTATAATGACACTGTCAGGCAGCCATCTTGACTCTTCTGCAGTCCTGGACACTGGCTTTTTAAATTACACGGTAGGAGAAAAGGCTAAATCTCCCTTACAAGGAGAAAATAGGCTGCTCTCCTCGTCGCTTAGTAAATCAATATGCCACATAATAAGCAAATGCAGTCCCCCCCACCCCCCTCAACCTATTTAAGGGGACTTGACTTCAATGTGGCAGGTAGCCTCTTCCCAGATGCCAGCCCATGATCACAATGTGGCCACAGGGGGCAGCAGCTCCTCAGATACGTCTCAGCTTATACTGACTTTCTATGTATGGGTGTCTAAATGTGTGTGTGCAAAGTATCTGGTTCAAACATTAAAGCAAAAACCTACATTTAAAATAGTACAAATACTGCTGTAGCAAAGCTGTTGACACATACACCACCCAACCATCTCCATACCTCTCTGTATATGATTATACATAAACCTTCCAAAATGTAATCAAGCCAGTCCTTTCACAAAATAGCCTTGCCAATTAAAAATGTGCCAGTTAATCCGTTCTGATCCCGTTGAGAAGAGCAGTGGTCCTTTCTCAGTGCCCTGTGGTCAGCCTAGCTAGCTTAGCTGATTGATTCTGCCCCAATCTCAGTCTGTGTTTAGCCTGGGACATAATGACCCATGCTAAAGCCTGGATTAGACCTGGGCCAGGAAAAGCGGTGAGACCAATCAACAGCCATGCCCTCCCTGACTCTGCCACTTGGTAGGCTGTTTGGTGCATTGCTGGTCAATTAATGAGCTATTGAAACTTCTACGCTAAACCTAAATCATGCTGATAAACAATTGTGGGTTTACTCTGCTCCCAACAGTCATCGTAAGATGCTTCCCTGACAGAAGTTGCCTCTCTGTTTTAACATTTGAGTTTATGACCTAAAGCCCTTGTTCACCTACACAGGGTGGTTGATTTGTCTAAATAGCCCTCATCTCAGGAATACATTGTATTCCTGAATGAATATTACATGTACAGACCTTCCTCCAAGCGCGTACTAATATACAGCACTATACTGCATATACTGTCAAGACACAAACAGCTCAAATCATTTGTGTGGACAGAGACGCTTCTAGATGCTTTTGCTTTCTGGACATGCCTTTTTGCATGCATATATATTTTTGTAGCCAATAAATAAATAAAAATATGTGGGGAGTTACAAATCCAGCAAATAACACCAATAATGTGCATGGGAAAGCGTTTGTTCCAATGGAAAAAGTATTTATAAAAAGGATTGCTGATTGTATTTTCGCTGAACAACCAGGAAATGCCCTGGTCTAGTGAAACTCATTGTTATTGCAGTCTTTGGTTAATGTTCAAGGCATATTAAAAAAACATTTATTTTCAGCGAATCCGTTACCGTTATAAAGATCACTAATTTCAAAGCACTCACTCAGCCGAGTGGGCCCCCAGTGGGACCCATTATGGGCCTGCAGCATGCCCATAGTATGCTCACACTTTGGGCTGAGAGCAGTGGTCCCACACGGGCTCACACAGTATATACTAGTGGCACTACGGGGCCCGTGTGGGGCCACTGCTCCCAGCCTATAGTATTCACACACTTTGGGCTGGCATATACAGTGGCACAAGCCTACTTTTAGATTCATACTGTATAGTCCTCATTATGAATCCAACAAATCTTCTATTCTATTACTCAGAATTGTAGTGTTCACGTTGTACTGCTGTACAAGAAGCAGCCCTGTCCACAAAGTGACCTACAAACTGTGTTGGCAGTGTCAGGGGGCATCCCAAGTACTGTATGCTAATGCTAAAACACACACACACCCCTGCTTTCTGCTTAGGACATGCCACTCAGCGGGTTTCTGACAATTAACCACCACTACCAGCTGGCCCTGCGCCTCCAAGAGTCACCACTACTAAAATAATGCACACACACGCACACACACACACACACACACACACACACACACACAGTCGACTGCCACGATGATTAGCATACGCAGGTGAAAGGTGAACCAATCAGTGCAATCTGTATTGTTATGCTGGCTGACACCGACGACTGGCAGGGTGGAAAGTGACACGTGTGTGAAATGCACTAGTGCTTTTGCTAGGACACGGGCCCACACTGAAGAGTAGGGACTGGAGCACCAATAATGGAGTGGTTCTGGAGCTTACAGCCCGTTGAGCCACACAGGTGTTTTAAATTTATTCGTCAGGGCGTGTACAAACCCTGCCTGATTGACATCGCCCTGACTCTCCTATGTTATCTTATGTTGCACCCGTTAGGGCGGGACAACTGAAAACTTCTTCATGATTGGCCCTTTTGAATACCTGCCTGAGCAAGTTTGCGTCAGTCCGCCCAATTTTAACCTCAGATTTACAGTAATCCAAATTAACTCAACACACCTAAATGGGTGGACAGGGTCTTTAAAACATCACATTTAGTTTAAAGCCACATGCACTGTGTTCACAGATCAAATAAAATAACCAGTAACATCAGTTCATATTTATAAATGCTAGGTGTAATCTGTGCTCCATTATGATGATGATGATGATGATGTAGTAGTGTGTGTACACATAGGGAAGGTGTGGGCAACGAGGCATGTTAGGGTGCTAGGGTCATGGTGACTATTTCTCACCTTCGAGTCTGACCACCAGCGGCACCTTGAGCTCCAGTTCGCGGCAGGCCTTGGTGATGCCGTTGGCGATGATGGCACAGTTGACAATGCCTCCGAAAATGTTGACCAAGATGGCCTCCACCTGAACAGAAAGATGAAAGGAGAGGGGGAAAGGGTTGAACAATTCAAATATCCGTATCACAGCGGGACAAAACTGGCCCTGGTCCTAGATGCTCAAATGATGTTCATTCAAAGCATCCTTTACTTTCACTTTGTGTAGGTGAACACAATGATTACAATTAGGCAATTTAGCTGACGCTTTTATCTAAAAAGCCTTACAATGAGTACAATTACAAGTATTACAAGGAGCACATAGGGGTAAGGCACCTTGCTCGAACCCATGACCTTCCTTCTGGGATTCGAATACCCAGACCACTATAATATCTTTTGATGCCAGGGCATCAGGCGTCCGCAGGCACCAAGGATCACCAATCATAAGAGCAAAAGGCTGATGGTCGGCTAGCACTGGTCGGCTAGCACTGATCGGCTAGCAGCACTATACATTTTGATAATGTAGTTCGGCACAGAGATCTTACACTTTCGGATTAAATCGGCATGAAAGCGATATCTCTAAACCAGGGATGCAGGGCAGCTTGTGTGTGTGTGGCAATTTAATCACCTTGGCCTGCTAACAACCGAGTCCTTTGGTAATTATTCTGGCTAGCATGGTGGAAAGTAGCATGAGAGCACACTGGATTAATCCCCCATGTTTATTTATAATCTCCCCTAATCTGTTAGTGCCGATTTAAGCGGGCGGCGTGTGGGCGCGCGCGTGTATGTGTGTGCGTGCGCGTACATGCGCTCTGTGTGTGTTAATTATGTTTGCAGGGAGAGAATATCAAGCATTTGGATAGCTATCAGAGCGGCAGCCATCCTATCCAAATGAGCAACTCCTTAAACCCAGCAGAGACTGGCTGGGGAGCCACAGTAGGCTGCAAAAGAAACACAGGCTTAGGCAGCGGCTCAAACAGTCGGTCCATACAAAGCAACAGCCCAACTGTTTAACTCAACTGTACAGAGAACTCTTCCAGAGCTGTGCAGGTTTGTGACCAAGAAGTCGACATATTCTCGTGTTAGAAAGGTTCAAGTAGAACAAAAGAATACATCCCAATACTTTTGCATAATGCAAGAGCCGCCATTCAAGGCACTGTCGCGCAATACATTAGAGCCGCTATTTCAGTGCACGAGTCCAGCCTGGCATCCGGGGGGGGGAAGCCATTACACCATTACTGCTGATGCCATCCTGCTCGCTACGTGCACTTGCCACGCGCCGATGTGCATCAGCTGACGTGCTGAGTGGGCATGACTCCCATACACACACGTGTGTCATTACGCCTACTTATCCCAATACAAGCTGTAGAGAAAAAGAAGAGAGTGTACATGTGTATACACAGAAGGCAGGTTTGTGTATTCCGTCATGTGCTCGTTGCGAGGCCACCTAGTGCGAGGATTCAGCACAGAGAAGCTGGCACACTGAGAGAAGGAGCTGTGAAATGATAATGGGTCATTGGTTCTCCAGTCCCAGCCCTGTACCAAACAGCTCAGCAGCAGACAGTCTGCTTAGTGTGATCCCAAGATGACGCCAAGCGTATGCTTGCGTGCTTGGGTGGTGTTTTCTGCCTGAGGGCACATGGGTGAGCGTGTGTCTTCACGTGGTCCTGTAAGCTGTGGCCCGAGGTGTGGGGACTGCGACCACCACCAGCACTCAGTGAGAACGGACTGACGAATATCAGGCCTGAGGTGAGGTGCAACGCGTTCTACCATTCTAGGGGGGAGAATAATAATAAATAAAAGTAGTGCGTTCTTCTCAGCTCAATACAGAGAGGTCCGTGAAGAAAACCTGCTCCAGAGTGCACGCGACCTCAGGCTGTGGAACACATAAGGGGAAGGATAGACTAGTGGTTATAATCGGCTCCTAGTTGAACGGTCCTGGGTTTCATCCCTGACATGCCCGGCCTATCTGTGAGCAAGACACCTAACACCTATCTGCTCCTTAATGTTAATTGCACAAACAGCTAATTGTTTTGGACAGAAGCGTCTGCTAAATTACTTAAAATGTAACACAAAATTAATGTAATAATTGTGTACAGCTGGTTTTAGGTGCCTAGGGGATGCACATACATGTATTTACTGATGGGAATAAAATGCCAGGCAAACAGACTGGTGTGACAAGGATATGGTTAGATTATATCAGCATCATACGGTTCTGTTAGGAAAGAAAGTGCGAATAAAACCCTCTTCACATAAACACACAATCTTTCTGGTCGAGTGTTACCGTATACACGTGCACACAGTTCAAATACACAGATAATACACACAGGCAATAAGGCACACACCAAACATGTGCATGGCACTTGCCACACTAGTCACTACTGTCCCCCACTGGGGGGCAGTAGAGATTTAGATGCCGTCTATAACCTCAATGGGGAAAGCTCTATTCTCTCTGTATCAGCAGCACATTTGTCAACTCTGTCTCTATTGAGAAACACCATATTTCTTCCATTCAAGCGTCTCCTATTGACACCCGTGTTTATTAATGATACATAAGACATGATTTATGTCTGCCTGCACACAAGTAAATGCAGTTTATAGAAATATGGATGCGGCAAAGGGTGGGTTCCACTTTGCTATAACTTTTGCGTTTTTTTTCTTCAGTTTCTCATGTTGGTGTTCACAGGAAGATACAAAGCCCAGGGGAGGTTTACATCAGGTAGAAACAAGCAGTTTGACATTACATACAGTACCAGTCAAACCTTTGGACACTGTACATACATACAAATGCTTTATTACATGTGACGACTCTAGACCAGATGGACATGCTCCAACACATTGGGTAACTTCATGTGAACTAAAAAGTCAGAGGCAACCATGGGAGGCACTAAAAACCAACTGCAAAATTTTATGCAGGGTAGCAGTCTTTCAGCATTCATCCCATTCTTTGCTAGAATGCTCTTAGACCGCTGGTGAGCCGTGTGGGGAAGAGGAACCAAAATTAGGGTAAATCTTTTAGGCTTGACGCCCTCATGAATCAAAGGCCGACCTCAAACCTGCTCTCCCTGATTCAGACTCGCAGCTTCTCAGAAAGCCTGACCAGGACCGGCTGAAATAATATTCGACAATCCAATCCTGATGAATAAGACTCACATCACACTTTCCCTACAGTTTTACCTCCTGTGACAGAGCCAAGCAGAACCACTTCCCTTGCAGGCATTTATTTCAGGTAAGCTAACTGTTGGCAGCAGGGTGGATGTCTTTCATTGGAGCACAGAAATCAGTCAGGTATAATGTGCCAGGTTTCTCTCTTTTAGAGGATCATTGTGCGTTCTTTCAGAGTGTGTTAAAGCTTTAGCTGATACAGTCTACCTGGGCCTGGTGAAATCCTTATAATTTCACAAAATAGGATCATAGCAGCCGTCACTGTGCTACCCTGTCAAGGCTTTTTTTTTTTTTTACATCAAACTCAAAGAGGAGCCTTTAAAGGAGAAATAGGCTTTTCTGCCTGCCATTATACACCCCACAAACTGCATTTAGGACAAGAAAGAAAAGTAGCCAAGACAATTTGACATGCCCACAAGGCTGGATGGTGTATTTCCAGGGTGTCTAAGTGTCGAGGAGCAAGACACCTAACCCTAACTGCTTTGATGTGTTGGATGGCGCCTTCTATGGCTGGTTGATGTAACATACATCTGGATGCTGCTCACTGAGCTTATAATGCAGTTAAATTAAGCCTTCAAAAACCATGATTGCAGGTGCAAGCTATCGAATGCAAAAATATACCAATGTTTCGCATCTACTCATTAATTGTGGCAAAATATTTTCTAAATCAACTTCTGAATTTTTATAAGCAACATTCATCATGGTTTTTGCGGTTACTAAATGCCAGTTTATGCCTGCTGTGAAGTGTTGGCAAAGTGGTGAGTTTATCATTACTAAAGCTAACAGTTAAATAGTGCTACACACAACTACAGATTATGGCAAATGACATTCTGGGGTTGGAAAAAAAGATTCCTATATGTGCAGGAACTAATAAGCTAAAAATTATGTTCTTTCCACCAAGAGGGATCCTAAAAGCATTGTTTTTCTTTCTCTGACAGGTTCCCTGTGGGGAGCGGAGCATAAATTGCTGAATTATCACTCAAACACACATTTTTGCTTCCATACCCCTGTTAAGAAGCACTAATCTGTCTGCAGGAAGGAAAGAAAAGGGTCAGCATCTCTGTTTTCTCTGTAAGCATCTAGCAGAAAGGACTAAGAAAAGACGTCTCAAAATGGGCGTGCATCTCTCTGTGGCCTATTAGGGCCTATTGTTCTTCCTTATCTACTGGAGACAGGCGGCATTGTCACTGCCCACTCTGCCGGGCCTTGTTTATTCCTCTCCGATCTGCTAGGGGCCCAAGAGCATATCCCAGAGGCCACAGTAAATCAAGAGAGGCCTGCTGGCTTTAATCACAGATCTCAGGGATGACAATGGTTCACTTTGAGAGAACTGTTGGTTCTTTTTCAGCCCATGTCACCAATGACTGCGATAAGAAGGTAGCACATTGGTGTCACAAGAACAATGCGGTGTTCCAGGGGATAAACATCCACATGATGTTGAAGTGTCAACCTGGAATTCTGCATCCCGTGCTGCTAAAACAAGTGAAAAGTGGAGTGAAAAAAAGCCCCTTCATCTGAAGGTAACCTGTAACTGTAGTTTAAATGTGTTAAGGTACAGTATCATGCATGTAAACAAATATGTAAATAAAAATCCAAGAGATAAGCACTATGTAGAGGCCAAGCACAATTTAATCTAATAGCTATCTAAACTTCAAATGGACAGTATAATCTACAATTTATGTGGCTTTAAAACTGGTCAAGCAGGCTACTATGGTCAGCTAGTTGAAAGTACTATAGATCAAAACAATCAATTTGGAAGCATAGAAGGTACGTGGCAGCATTTAGCCGTACTGCCATGCACGCTAACGCCTTGTGTAGTGACGCACGAGCACAGCAAAAATAAATACTGAATGAAATGCAGTGGTTACCTGTATGAGTGCATATTGGAGAAGCAATCACAAATGGACACAGCAGAGTAAATTTAGATGATCCTTTTGTGTCCTGAAAAAGTATGTTTTTGTGACAATAGAAAGAAAGGGGGACCATCAAATTTTGATTAGACCACAACCCTGAGAAAAGTCCTGAAACCAAAATGAGCTTTTAACATGCAATATAAAAATCCATTGTTAAATTCACAATTTGGCGATATGGCTCAATCTGACACAAATGCGATAAGATGCATATATTTTTATTTTTTAAAACCAAACATCCAAGACCTTTAAAAGCAGGAAATGTCTCAAAGGCAAACACTTTCTTGCACTGAAACTGCAAATAGTGCCCTTTCAAGCCTGTGGTCAGAATTATATGGTTCTGTGGCAGAAATGAGCAGGAAGACGTGTTATTACAGAAAGGGTGTTTCATTCAACATAAGAGATGTTACTTATGGCAATCCCCTGTGGAGCTACAGTGGTTCCAGGAAGTATTTAGACCTTCACTTTTCACACATTTTATTGTGTTGTAGATTTAATTTTAAACTGAAAGTTGTCATTTTTGCCCATCAATCTACATCCATTTACCCATAATAGAGTGGAAACATGTTTCCAGAAAGGTTTGGAAATGTATTAAAAATCAAAAACTGAAATCTTTCATTGACATGTCCTTGAGTGACTCAGCCAACGCCAAGACTTACACTAGGGCTGTGCTAAAATATCGATACAGCGATATATCGCCATATTTATTTTCGCGATATACTAAATCGATTTCC
>JAODLI010001311.1:0-11344 GCA_027575585.1 Percopsis omiscomaycus | reverse complement strand
TCTTGTTAATTTTATGTTTACCCAGTTGTCCCCAATAAATTAGGAAAAGTCATGAAATATGAAGCAAAAAAAATGATGTCAATAATTTATTTAGAGACGTTAAACATTGAATGGGGTCAAATTGACCCCAAAGGTAATAGGAGGGTTAAGCAGAATGTCTAACCGCTACCTGCTCCTTAATACTTGGAATTGTACTTGCTGTAAGACACATTGGATAAAAGTGTCTCCTAAATAAATAATAATGAATACAATCTACAATCTACTTTTCATTTATTGATGTTTATATCTTTTGGTGGCCACTGTTTGAAAACCACTGTTCTATATAGCTTAATGGTTCACCTACCTCCTCCATTTTCTTGTTGTACAGATCCCTGGCAGCTGCTACTGCCGCGAGGTTATTGGCCTCTGCCGTGGCCTAAAACAGAACCCAGCATTAAGTGTATTGATTTGTACAGTTACAATGCAATACATTAGACACAATTGTCTACATTAATAGAGTTAATCAACCTGCATACCTGCAACATGGATTTTGGATGTGGCAGCTCTTCGCCTTGGTAGATTTTAATGTATGCCTAAAATAAAAAGGCATGCCAGTAAAAGTCAGACATGGCCTCATTGTCAGTGTTGAGGTACACACCTACATTGCATTTTAACGTTTTGTAAATGTCAAGTGTAATTCCAGACACAAATCGAGCCCTTTAAGTCTTACAAAATATACTTTTTATACATGCAAAACATCCCCCAAGTGTGTACATTGTTTCACACTGTAATCCTGTTTATGTCTTTATTTCCGCACATTATACTGGCTATTACTGTAATCAATGCATACAGAACGCACTGTTTATGCAGGAATAAAATACATTCTAGATAAAACACTAACGAGCTACTTATTGATTTCCTAGGGTGTTGCCTTGAGTCTATGCTTTTAACCGTATTAAACATGCACGGCTCGCACCTTGAAATACTCCAGCAGGCCTCGGCAGGTGATGTTGCTGCCGTTGATCTCCTTCACGTCCAGGTTGCGAGGGCTCAGAAGCCAGGGCACCAACACCTCCAGATTATCTATAAAATCCTTGTCAATCTCTAGACAGAGAAACACAGGGGATGCGGTAAATATGTCCATCTGTTCATTTTCGTTCTTTTGGGGTATGAGGCAGAAGGTGAAGAGAATTCATGCTAAATGGGCCATAGACTTTTAGCACACACTCTTTTTTTTAGACGGGAACAATAATAGAGTGACGGAGGAGGCATACCTTTAATTCTCCCATCAAAGTGTGGATTAGTGGCTACTTTGAGGCCCGGGTGAGGCATGAGGAAACAGGAGATGTTGGTGAAGCAGGAGTGGATGTGTTTACGCACGTTCTGAAGCTCCTCGTGCTGGTTCTCTGAGATCTGCACCACAAACATGACCACATCAAGCATGCTTACGTAACCCGCGTTTTGCCGGTCTGCTAGCACAGGGGTTCCCAAACTTTTCAGCCCTGACCCTCAAAATAACGGTGCCAGAACCCGCGACTCCCACTATCCCCAGAGGTGGTTGAAGCATACAAGCGTTGCACGCACACGCACTAATTGGCTTATCCAAACACGAGCATAACGACAACACAAAAGAACACAACAGCCTAACAACTATATTATTTTATAGTAATAGCACATACATCAGTCAAAGTAATCTCCATAAATAAATTGCATTGACCTGCTGCAACTGATGCTGTCGATCAAAGAACATTTTTTTTTATTTGCATGGCTTTATTTTAAATGTAACTACAATTTTATCTTTTGTAACAATTATGGCTCATTTTTAAATTTGATTCGATTTCTGGAAATCATCTTGCGACCCCCTGGTGGGTCCCGACCCCTACTTTGGGAACCACTGTGCTAGCATGTAGTACAGCAAGATCTCTACTATCTCACCCTGAGCCTCTTCTCAAGGAACATCATGCCCCCTTCCTGTCCATAGGGAAACTCGTATGGAAAACTCCAATCTCGAACCAGGAAAATCATGGACTGAAAAAGTCATGTATGTATTTAATAGTATTATATCAGGGGAATGATTACAATATTTTTTATAAACAAAGATTAAATACCTGAAATGGTTTCAGGAAAGTCTCCTCCATTGCTAATCTGCCATATTCAGTGAAGAGCTAAATAGAAATGATAGATAATTATAAAGATTCCTGTTAAGACAGAAATAACTCCTATTGCAATATTCCATAATAACAAATGAAAGATCACTGTTTCAACATTTAACTTCATACGGATTTCTGTGATTTGTTGATTGACACATTGCTTTGATGAGATAAGAAAAGCTCCAGACACATTTGAATTACAGTATTCAGTGTGATGCATTAATTGGTAAATGTAGTTAGAATTGTGGACTTTGGCTTTATTGTAGGAGCCTTCTGTTTTATGTTCAGGTGCTTATAATTACCTGTAAGTGCTGGAGGTCATCTTCCTGCACGTTCTGTGAGATATTGTACACCTAGGAAAACAAAACGTATTACCACAGGCAACTGGTTGCAAGCCCAATTTATTACACTGAGAATACAAAATCTGAATTTCTATCCCCAAATGCATTTTACATCATGACTGTAATGACAGTCATGTTTACCCTGTGATAAACAGACATACATTTCAGAGCTTATGTCTATGTTCATTCCAGTACATTGTAGCAACTGACAGCTGTTTTGCTTTCATCTCCAGCCCAATTGCAGCAGAATTGACAGTAAAGTTATACCTGCATTGAGCTTATCATGGTGCTCAGTGCAAACACGGTAGCTGAATCCCTAAGGGTTGACTGGCTGTCAAAGGTGCCCTGAGTGTCCATGAGCAATACTGCCACCTGTGGAACGAGACGGGAGAAGGTAATACGGTGGTTGTCTAATAGTTTGTGTCCTGAGCCAGTGTCACACTGAATTACTTATGTCCTCCTCTATTTATCTGAGCACTGAAATGCTTGACCTTTCTGCCATCTGGCTTGTCCACCAGGAAGACTTCACTCCAGATCTGAATTCCCGTGGTCTCCCTCTCTGAGCCTCCCCTCCAAGAGAAACCAGTCAGAGGTTCCTCAGGCTCCCCCAGCCAGTCTTCAGCTGCCTACACAGCAAAGGTAAAAAAAAGTGAGTTCAGTAAGTCATGAAAGAAAAGCAATGTATGTACTGTATTTAAATACATGCACATGCCACCATATATGCAGATTTTTATATTTGAAAAGCATGAAGGCTGGCAATCTGGAACAATCTTTATTCTGGAACATGACTGAATTTTTCAATATTTGGTCGCCATGTGTGACACTGGAGGAGGAATTCACAACCAGAGTCAAAGGCTAACATCCACCAGAGAGAAGACTTACATGGTTGTACATGTACCGCAGCATGAAGTCCATGAGAAAGGACTTGCCCTTCCGGAAAGCCCCAGCAACAGAGACCGCCACCACCTCACAATCCCTGACCTTCTCTGACAGCAGGATGCGGCTTAGCGCTGCCTCGTCCAGTTCAAAGGTGTGGTCGTCCTTGACAACCAGCACCTGGATGGGACGGGCGCGTCCGTCGGACTCGTCCTCCTCTGAGCTCCAATCATAAACATTCTTGTCACTGAGGGACCCTGGGGGACGAGGCACAAACAGGAGCAGTACATTAGGGAAGAATGGTGTGAGCTTTTAATTGCTATATAGAGAATTATTAAAAGGTGCAGTATGCAACTGAAGAAATTTAGCAAGAATTTTGCACACAAACCGCTCAGTTTAGTCATTTAGCAGAAGATTGATTCTAAAACGGCTTACAGTACAACCACAAGTATTAAGGAGCAGATATGGCAATGTTGGGGATTGAACACGGTCAAACTAGACCACTAGACTATCCTGCTGCATATCAGATTCAACCAATAAGATGCCTGCTTAAATCTGATGTGGAGTGGTACTTAAATGTTTGATTCTGGCTTCATTTTCCAAAGTTGCCTACAGCACCTTTTAAACAGTGTGATTGGTAACTGTAGAAATGAAATCTACAGCAATGTTGCTACATGTGGTGATGTCACCTCTGATCTTGCAACGATATCTGAAATGTAATCTAAAATGATTTATTACTGTGATGAAAGGCTCATTTAGAGCTCAATAGATTCTAACCCAAAAGCTTGTACAAACTAATGCTAACCCATCTATTCATATCCAGCAAGAGCTTGTGCTTTAAGAGCCTTTATCTGAGCTTTCCGGGCAGTGAGTCTTTTTCTTTTTTGTATTCTCTGCTGTCTCATGCTGAAGAGGAAGCAATATGATGCTAATCCACAGACACACATTAGAGATGCAGTAAATTGGGATATTCATTGAAGTGAGAAAAAAATGGTATTACAGAACATAGACAAAACATAGATAGACACTGCAGAAAACTAACACTGGGCTTGGCAAATTAAGGTGTTGTCTCCAAGTCCCATTCAGCACAGTGACACAATACATACGGTGGACTGGACACATTTGGGGAGAGAATTAAATTGAATGCAGGGTGGAAATCCTCTAAAGACAGAACTGAAGAGGGCTGTCCGATCTATTTCACAGCAGAGGCCTGGTTAAGCACTGCCTATCAACACGCCCAACCAACTACATTTCCTTTAGCCTGGTTAATAGCACCCTAATGCATCTGAAGGCCAATCCATGCTTTACAGTAACTGGGTCAGTGCAGCTTCCACTCTCCTTGATATACGGCAGTACAATTTCCTCTACAACCTAGCCTCAGGATTTTTTTCATCTAGGCCTCTGTTTAGTTCTACTGTTTTAGACTGAAAAAAACCTAATATGGATCAAGCAATGCCATTGATAATAAGCATAAAGGATGATCAGCAACGATCACAGAAATAATGATGGTAATGACAACGATAATAAAACATGACAAGCTATTCACTGATGCAGTACTAAATGATCTCATGCTATATGTACGATACTTATTAGCCTACATGTTTACCCTGTGATAAACAGACTCATTGCACAGCTTATTTATTTATATTTTCATTTCAGTACACTGTGCCAACATTGGTTGTTTTTTTAATCGATAACTATTTCAAAGGTCCGTTTCTATACGCAATGCGATGGACATGTAAGTACATTCCAAAAGAAAATGTGCTTATTTCTGACGCCTATTGGTGTCAAATATTATCATCAAAACAAGACGCGAAGCATACGAGCAGCGATTAGCCTCCATCCGATGAAAACAACACCTTGATTATGGAGAATTATCTAATTAGGTGCAATACCTGCTTGCTATAATATTAATAAAATCTATATAGTTATTGAAACGAACAACACAATTTTGTACATACACTCACCCCAGCTGTCACGGTCTTTACGATGCTTTGCCATGATGTTACTGATAACGACCCTACTCGTTATGAATGTCGGGGTGGGGAGGATGCCTTTCTCGCCACAACGATGCTCTCTCTTTTCAAAGGAGGATGACGGAGCCTTCTTCTGTACAGCTCTATTGCGCTGCAGGTTTTATGTGCGCCACCAGAGGACGCTGGTGTCTGTGTTCATTCTCTCCCCAGCTTGGAAAATTACCTTTTGATATTTGTTTTTATTCGCAAAATGTGTAGTTTTTCCGTTTTATAAGTGAGTTTAAATTATTGTAGTAGGCTAGTAGTAGTAGCCTAGTTATGGTAGTAGTGGCAACGAACGAAGCTTTGCAAAAAATATTAAATATATACAATTTCACAAAAAGGATATTTATAACCTTTTCATCTATTGGATTTGCTAAAGAGATACCATCGATATAGCTACATCAGCAATCAACTCCGAAACATTACCATATTTCGCCGATAGATGGCGGGAGTTGTATGGTTTTGACACCGAGGAGCCAGAAGGCTCCCTCCCACTAGAAAGATTAGCAACATCGTGTTCGTTCGACTCTATCTGGATAAGTATCAGAAGACCGTATAGCGTTAAGTAACTGTTCTTTCACATTCTGATTTGCGAATAGGTACCGAAAAGTGAGACTTCCCTAAAACTGTCAACAAGAGGAAATGACATGTCACCGTCAAACTTGATGCTGGAATTGACGTGAGCTCAGTGTACCGTGCGGGACCGAGGAGGAGAGAGAGCAACAGATAGAAGTTTACACTTTTTTTTTTCGTGAACAAAGGGACGGTTTGGATCTGAAGGATTATTCGACGCCAAAGCACCATAACATTATTCAAGGAATTATAGTAAAATATTAACCATGCACGACTTAGTCGTCCACTGCTTTTATACTCTTAAAGGTAGGCTCACAGAACTTCCAGCCAGTAGCTGCTAAGCTAACGTTAGCTTTAGCTGGCTAGCCTGGCCGCTAAACCCCTAACTCCCACTATTAAGACCAAGACCAGGCCGTTTGCTGGAGGTTGTCTTTGCTCTGTAGAAACTGGTGGTTGTTTGGATTCACAGGCTAAATTATATCTTAAAGCTTGAGTTATTTGGGTTTATAGAAGAACCTAACCCAAGTTACGAATGTTGTTTTCTGATTGCTGTAAACTTAGCGAGACTGGTTATATTTCACAAATAGTTACACATAAATATATACTTCAATTTCGAACGACGTGCATTTATTATTATTAATTATTCCCCTGGCCGATTTCCTGACTTTTAACCCATATATTATATATACAACTATTGTCTCTATTATTAGGACATGGATCAGGGGCCATGCACTGAAGGTCCAGATTCTAAATTCCACACCTTCACGTTTTCAAACCACCTCGCCACATTAGATCTGCCTAACTAAATGTGAAGGATCCATTGTGTCAACGAGCTGTCCAGCTGCCATGGACGTCTTTCCCCGGCCAAGTGGCGAGATTCAAAGGAAGAACCCTCAGAACGATTTTGAGCTCATCCAACGTGTGGGAAGTGGCACTTATGGAGACGTGTACAAGGTAAACGTCCTATGCTCCCCAGCCTGACCGTATAGTCACATTTTCTGACTTGTACTGGGTGCAAGTCAGGAAAGGTTCTATGTCACTGTCAGTAACATACTGTACGTGCAGTCTAATGACTAACCACCACATCATCGAAAGGCAACAAAGTGTTACTTAAAAGGCATTAAACTATGTGGACAATTCTGAGTTCTACAACTGCATATAATGTTTTATTTACTTTAAATTTATTTAACTTACCGATGCACCACTTTCCATGGATAAAGGTGGTTTCATCAAACAAGAAAATGGCTCCAGTGAAAATCAGTAATAGTAAACTAGCTGTTTACTAACCAAGTGAAGTGTGTTGTGTTAGAGGGAACTTTTATTTGCATCCGATGATTGCCGGGGCCAGTTTGATCCAACATGTGTTAGCCGAAGCTGCTCACAGCCCCTGGACTCACAAAGCCTTCTCTGGCAAGCTCCCCCCATAGACAGGCCACCGGTGGAATGCTGTGCCTGGTATTTTCTCAGCACTCAGGCTCTGGGCTGGGGCAGGGTGAAATATGATCAGGACCCTGTCTAAACATGCGTTTCGCCATGGGTGTGCTGTACTGACAACGGAATACTTAAAATTGTCCTCCTTTGGTGTGCTTTGCACTGTTGAATTTAAATTGGCACAGTATTCCTTGCTCTTGCTTTAATGTAGATGGTTGTGTAATACTGCTTGTGACGGGGTAATCGAGCCTTAATTTGAGTTATTTAAGGGCCTGAGTAACACATTATTTTTAGTGTCTGACACTGAGTTTGGAATGATGCAGTTCATTGTGACTGTTGCCTATAGTGTCAAGTATTGCACATTCAATGATAATTACTTTAGTTATAAATACAAATCCATTTAAACATCTAATTTTAATTTGAGATCTAATAGCATCTCTTTTCAGTCCAAATCAGAATGTCATGCCCTAACCAACATGTATGTTAGTTGCTTTTAGAGCAAACACTGCTTGTTTATACCCCTTTTAAAACCGGGTTACATAGTGATCCAGGAAATACCAGGATGACTGTCTGTGAGAAAAAGTCAACTCAAGCAGACAATCCTGTGTTAATGTCCACTCCTTAATTGGTGTCTTTTCAGCAAGGGAATATGTAATGAATAATGTTATGTTAATGTACATTAATATATTAATAGTGGTATGAATAAACCTGAGACAACAGAAGTTAACAGTACTCAACAAACGAAGAAAACAACAACTTATCTTGTTCTTCAGTATGTTTATAAAATATGGCTATAATATGCCTCCTTTATCCTACAGGATCAACCAACTGTGTCATAATGCATACAAAGGTTATTTGAAAACCCGTTCCCTTATTGTTGCCATCCACACAAAAACTAACCCTTTAAAGAGGACCGTTTGTTAAAGTAGCCTCCTTACCTAAATATTAAGTGCTCCTGCTGACATTCACCATGAAATGGTTTCCTAAGTAAATGCTTCTAACATATTCAGTACTTATTTTAAAGTTACATCCGTTTGCGCAATCACATTATTGTTTAATTGAAGATATTTAAATATTGGATTATAAATTGAAATGTACCTTAAAACTTGAGAATACATGATGCTACCAGTAGAGACAGCATTCAGCTTTGCAGAAACGTTGAGAGGTATTTATGGGGGGGGCAATGGGAGTGACCCGAGGTTGAAACACTAAAGCTTGCTTTTTTTGGTTAAGCTCTCATGTTTGTTGTAGCTACACTGGGAAACGTAACGCTAAATACATGTAATCAAATTTACTCATTCTTCCCTGACTTTTAACATAGACAATTTCAGACACATTTATTCCAATGAGAGGGAAAAAGCAGCTTGTCATGGTTTCGTAGACAATTCTGAAACATTTCTGAGCTGCTGCCATGTCCTCCTTGTTGAAAGGTGAATATGTTGAATGGTGGTATGGTTTACAGGGGATTTAGTTTATGCCCTGTTGCTTTGCTCCTACAGCTTAATAGGCATGTTGTCTTGACCTGGATTTGGAACTGTGCAACCTACTTCCACAGAGAAATGTATTAGATGATGGATGTAATGTTTATCATTGACTGGGGGAGATTATAGTGTGGTCATGAACGTGAGTGAGCTCTGTGGCTGTGAAGATAAAAGCACAAGAAATGCTGAGAACTGACTATAAATATGTATCTGTACATTTAACTGAATCACTCAGAAACTTGTGATATTTAAAGGGTTAGATGTTACCAAAGTTGTGGACAAAGTGTCAGCCTTGCTGACGAGCAGTGGGCTGAGACTAGGGAATAGAATTATGTGTGAACCATGTGGGATAATGTAATTTAATCATTGCAAAGGAATATGATAAAACACACCACCCTGTTAAAATGGTTGGCCAAATGCCATTAACTACCCTCGAGCCTACCTATAAATGATGTCACAACAGTGCATTGTGGTACATAATGTAAGTGTGTTTATTTTTTTGTGAAAATGGACAGCGTGACAGCCATTTAAAATGTTGGTTACAGTAATGCTGTTGTGCTCAAAATTGTGTTCTGTGTTTCAGGCGCGCAACATCCAAACAGGAGAGCTTGCTGCTGTGAAGATTATAAAGTTGGAACCAGGTTAGTGTCGTCATTCTCAATTCACTTTTTTTATTCCATGTGAGGAAGTAAGAGACAAAAAGTTAATAATAATAAATATTAATAATGTAATTTTCTAATGCAGAGGTAAAGCACCCACACTTCCCTCTTTAGATACTCAATTATGATTGTTACATATAATACATGGGAATAAATGTATTCACATGCACAGAACATTTACCAGCAGTGGGTCTATGTGAACATGGCAAGAAATATTTTACAACATAATCATTACTTAACATCTTTTCTGCTGGTGTGATGACAGTACAGAAGCCTGCGCTGTCCACGTTGGAAACTAAGATGAATGGCAGAAGATTAGGCCTGTCCAAAGAATCACTGACAAGTGACTGAGTGGGTTTGGACGAGGGAGGGAGACCTTTATGCTGGGTGCCTGGACAGTAGTGACCCAGTGACGGTCTTGGTGGGATACAGATTAGTGGGATTACGAGAGGGCTTTATACCACCATCCACCAGACAATGCCTGGCTGATTACCGGCCTTGGAAGAAGGCACCCCTGTGTTTTCTTTTATTCATCGTCTTACTTTTACTCTTATAAGAAGGGTTTTATTTAAAGCTCTTGCGTGTTGATCACCTACAGTGTTTGTTTATTAGCGAACGGACTACTTTCTGGGATGTACGGTGAAGATGCTCAATCTTTGGTAGATAAAAAAAAAATACTATAGACATTACTCTATTGGTGGTTGTCCATCACCAGCCATTTTGAGATTTAATTTAAGGTCTAGACCACTGCTATGGTGGGAGTAGGGGATTAGAAAGTAATGTGGTGTGTATTTGTGGGCAGGAGGCGGAAGATTAAGAGGTTAAGCTCTCGAAGACAGAAGAATGTGATATTCTGTTCTCAAATTTTTTGGGCGGCCAAAAGCAGTGGTTAGACATTTTAAAACTTGATTCAGACAACTATAGGATTATAATAGTGCCTAAACACCTTAAGATTGTGATTTGAATGTCGTGCTCGTGCATTGAGGTTCATTAAAACATTTGCGACCATTTGTATTTTTCATAGACATCATCATTTTTGTTATTGCGTAGAGAGTAATGTACCAGAAAATGGTGTTGTCAGGTACCGTGAATGGTACCCAAACCTATACATCTTATGACTGTGTTATAGGAACCCTAAAGCAGACATCTGCTCACAGTAATGAACGTAGTCTCAAGAGGTGCTTGCCCAGGTCCTCCTGTTTTAACAGGATTTTATTTTCTAACAGCAAGCCTAGCTCTGTTGAGAAAAGCACTGGGCGGTTCCTAGTGTCAAACAGGTCCGACTAGCAGGAGTGACTTTGGTATGAAGGCAGGGACAGACACGTGGGTGAAGAGAATTATATAGGGCCCGGGGTGACTTGACTCAGTGACCACTGAAGGAGTTGTATAAGGATTTGTTTAGTCCTGTGATTTTTATTTATTTATTTATTTTCTATTTTTTTATTTTTTGCACGTATGTCTTTTACTTTCAAAACATATAGAGCTCAACAGTGACCACCCACTTTTTTTTTTCGGCTCTGGTTCCGGAAGTAAATTTCCCATTAATTTTCTACATTGACATTTAGAAAAATCCTTATATAAAGAGTTTTGAGCCTTGAACCAATCCAACCAGCTACGACGTGAATCATGGCTATCAAACATTTGAATCAGAGCAAAAAAAAGAAAAGAAAAACGGGAAAAAAGGCAAAGGTACAAGACTGTGTACAAAATTATAAAGTAGGTAATGATCCCACAAACCATTGCGAATGATAGCGTTTCTAAGTATTTCCATTCATAACAATAGTTTAGCGCGCTTCTTCTTACATTTAATCTTTCTCATAGTGTTTATATTCTTGA
>JAODLI010001310.1:0-11346 GCA_027575585.1 Percopsis omiscomaycus | reverse complement strand
AACCCCTACCTGCTCCATGTAACAGCACCATGTAACTGTAAGTCGCTTTGGATAAAAGCGTCTGCTAAATGCTGTAAATGTAAATGTATTGAGTTGTTATCCTAGCTGTGTTCTGTCTGTGTCCGCCTGTACCCTAAGCGCTACACTGACCTACATCCCCAGGTAGGATTTATAGAGTTCAATCCACGCATAATCTATCTACCTTAAATGGTGTCAGGACTGACGTCAATCTGTCTCGGCACCAGCGCCTGAAGGACACAAGGTTCGTGCTAACCCGATGCCTGACCAGGGGATTTACTCGATCTAGACTGATGTCGTCGCTGCTGTTTTTTTTTTGTCTGCTTGTGTCGTGGACCCGGTCAAGATGGTGGGCATCGGAACGTCGGAGGTGAACCTGGACCAGTTCAAACACAGCTTCTGCAGCCTATTGGGTCACGATGAGGACAGCTGGGGTCTGTCCTACACAGGTCAGCAGTGAGTGAGCGAGCGAGAGCGCGAGAGAGAGAGAGAGAGAGAGAGAGACTTAATTGATTCCCGGCAGAAAATTGCATCATCCGCAACCACAATCATCATCATATCTACATATCTATATCTATATATACATCACGATGCATTAGACAGTTATTGATCTGCCCCTACGTGTCTTTAAGAGGAGGGGTAGGGAACGCTGTGATGCTTGGAGACCTGCAGGGGGAGGAGTAGAGTGCAATGCGAGCCACAGGTGTGTGTGTGTGGGGGGGTTCAGCCACCAGGGTAATTCCAGACCCATATTGAATAATGTAAACATCAGAATAGCCAATGAAAATCTGATAAAGTAAGCAGTAGACTATTTAGTGACAACAAATATGTTAGGAGAATATAATATACATACAGTATGCAGAAAAATCAGTGATAAAGGGTCAAAGGTCAAAACGGACCAATCACCGTACTCCCTATTTAGGACATTCTGAAGTAACTAGCCTGTTGCTGCTAAACCTGATGCTAACCTGTGTGTGTGTGTGTGTGTCTAGCTGCTGGTGATTTTATATTTATTTGACCTCCCTACCTGTAGGGGCGCTGCAGCACACAGGGGACAAGGTGAACTTCTCATCTCGGTTTGGCCAAGGCTCTATCATCGGCCTTCATCTGGATACCTGGCATGGCACCCTGACCATCTACAAGAACCGCCACTGCATAGGTGAAGCTTCACGATATAATAACAATAATAATAATAATAATTATTATAATTATAAAGATATTAAAGGTACACTTCTGGATTGCATTGTAATGCCCCAGGAATTTGTGAACCCAGCTCACTGTTTATATTTTGACACACAACTGGGCGTGGAAGTGTGTGTAACTGTAGGGGGGAGGGGTAGAGAATGGTGTGAGGCTACGAGTGCTGTACAGAGAGAAGTAGAGAGGAGTGCGAGCCACTCAGCAGTCAGGTGTGGGAGGGGCATGCTCAGAACAAACATTTTTGTAGCGCTGCTTTTAGCCACAAGGGCAGGTCCCAGACCCCAGGATCGAGGAATGTCCCTGTAAAGACTAGATCGTTCGCTAAACAGCAGCAATCTTTAGTCCTTGACAGTCAAACGATGATGATGATTGATCGATTCACCCCATTGGTAGTGCATCGCGATCTAGGGAAGGAAGTTCAGTGGCCTGATTGGTGAATTCAAAGGCTGTACTGTAGTTTCTTTGCACTTTATGGGACTAAAACTGTATTCATCTACTTGCTTTAGAAATGAAAACAATAAATTCCTATTCAATACCTTATGCTTATAAACTTCAGTGATAAAAAAAAAAATTCAGTGGTATTTATTAAAAGAAAAACCCACAATGCATTCTGGGATGCACTACCTCGGTCAGGGCCTTTACTTGTGTGGGGCATTGTGGGTGAATGTTGCAGTGCATTGTGGGTGAATGTTGCAGTGCATTGTGGGTGATACTGTGTTTTCAACTGGTGTGCCCGCCTGCAGGTGTGGCTGCCACCCGCCTGCAGACCAAGAGGTTGTACCCCATGGTCTGCTCCACGGCGGCTAAGAGTAGCATGAAGGTGACCCGGGCCTGCTACACCCCCACCTCCCTGCAGTACCTCTGCTGTGCCAGGCTGCGGCAGCACCTCCCCGGCTGCCCGGACGTCCTGGGCGCCCTGGAGCTGCCCCCGGGCCTCGCCGGCCTCCTGCGGGCCCGGCTGGGCTGGGTGTTTAACCTCGACGTCACCCCCCCCGACGAGGCCCCGCCGCGGGCCGGGGACTCGCCCGCGGACTTCCCCGAGGACATGAGCCCCCCGTCGAGCGCGCGCCCCAGCCCGGTGTCCAGCCTCAGTGCCTGCCTCCCGGCCCCCTGTCCGCTGTGCCCGCGGGCGGGGGCGTGCGCCTGCCCCTGCCCTCCCACGCCGCCCACCAGCGCCTGCCAGAGCAGCTGCTCGGAGCCGGAGGACTACCAGAGTAAGCGTTGCCGCTGGACATGACGGCACGCCCCGTGGAACGCACCTGCACCGGCGCGCTTGGTGGCACTTTACACAGCTACAGATCTGTCTCTCCCTGCCAGAGAGTGCTCCTTATCTCTGCTTTGTGGGTGGGACTTACATACTAGCATGCCTCTTGACCCGATTTAGGGGCTGTGGGAATGCTTGAGGGAATTAGAGAGGTGGACGGTGGCGTTCGGGTCGAGGTTGGGCTTTGAATCGGTGGCGACTGATCTCACCTGGCTCGCATGGAAGCTGCCCACACACCAGACGGCCAACGATGCTTCTCGTCAGCAGGAACGGGCCCTTTTCACAGAGACGTCATCGTACGGGAAACAAAAAGGTGTGGTTCATAACATTCATTATAGGTTTAAGTACGCCGGTGTACCAGCACCGACCATGTACGGGTGGCACTGGGAAACTGGGAAATGGAACTGACCCATATTTAACGGTATGAGCTACACCTGTGTTTACCAGGACGCCTCTGTGAAGATGGTCTTTTTAAAATCGGTCTGGGCGGGGCTGGGCGGGGCGGGGCGGAGGGCATAGAACTAAAGTTGAGAAACTCCCAACGTTTGAGCGTGTCGCCAAGCAGCCGGTGGCCAAAGCCAAACAAATCTGATTTGTCTGAATGTTTACTTGTCACGCTGAAGCAATACACCCGGGGTAAGCCCCAAATCATAACTAAGGCAATATGTAATGCTGTATCTGTCACCACTGTAGCCAATATCTGTCCCAGAGCTTTTTTTTTTCCACCTGACAGTAACTTTCTGTAATGACCTGCTGTTCACCTGATCAGCATCCTGCAACCACAATGTAACCAAACTATAACATTGTGGATACATTTATTCCCATCAAAATTTGTGGTCGCTTTTTATTACAGGGGAAATAACATTTTGTAAAAGTGTCCGAGAGATCAAGATTAGGTACGAGTTTAAGCAAAAATGTTTCGCATACGATGGGTTTGCTAATTTGCCACAAGAATTGTTTTTCTACACTGAGGTAAATAAAACAAAATAATGTAATCCAGTTTGCTGTTTTAATGGCACACAAAAGAAAAATATGGATACATATTATTACTACAACGACACAACTTGTATTCCATTATCACATTTTATTAATATGCCAAACTAATGAATTCCATGCTTAAAAAATACAGAAATATCTGGCAGATAAAGTAAGTACGACGAGAGTGTTTGTGCCGTAACGTTTGAACACGATACACATATACGCCTATACTCGTATCATAGATGCCAAACAGTATAAACAGAATGTATTAGAACTTGTAAACATCTACACTTGGACCCAGTCCACACACTGGCTTGCGTGATGAAATATTCTGATTGGTCGCTGTATTTAATTAACCAAGTGTATTGTGTTGTTTTTTTTGGGGGGTTTCTATTCTATTGTATCCCAATAACACAATTCTACTGTGTTGTAGACAGTACGCTGAGTTGCAGTGCTACCCTAGAGGTTGAAATCACTTCATTAAATACAGCGACCGAGCAGAACATTTCATCCTGAACATTAAAATGGGGATTTATAGAAGAAACTAGACTGTCAGGGGACCGGGTGGGTCTTGGGTCCAGATAGCTACCAGATAGAAAACCACATCCACCTGTCCTGTTAGATCCAACAGTTGGGTCCCCGCCGGTGGGTCAAGTCAGGTTCTAGTCTAGAACCAGCTCCGGGTTCTGGGCTGTGAGGCAGCGGTACACTCTGGAGGACATCTCTGGTCCGATCCGCCTCTCTTTCTCCTCTCCTCCCACCTGCAGGCCCGCCAGAACACCCTTCCGGGCCTCCTCTGTCTCTGCACTCTGGTACGCCTTGAAGCGGACACAAGCCCATTAGCAGACATCTATACTGGATGTTTATCACCTGACGTCTTGGTGCAGTGCCTTGTTGGGGTCCGTTTACTGTAAAGTGGGCGAACCATACGTTGCTCCTATTGGGTTGCTAGGATAGGTTTTTAGCTCAGGGCTACGTCCTTTCTTATCCCTACGGCAACGTGAATGTTTCCAGGACCACGTTATAGAACGGTCTGGCACCGACTGTTAACTCGCAGCTAACAGTCCCCCCCCCCTCTGGTCTATATATTCCTGCCTTTGCTGAATCATTTTTCGCCCCAGTGGGGACAAAATGTATACTAATGCTGCTACTTCACCAACAGACCATATAAAATATCCAATTAAAATATATTTTAGTGCCAACAACGATCAGAAACATCAGAAATGGACTACCCCTGTCAGTGTTCGCGCTCGTGCGACAGCAGAGATGACACCGTTGGCCTTGATCCACGCACGGCTTTTCAGGATGCCACCAAGCGCTAACAGTCTGTTTCAGCGCTAAAACTACAGCTAGCTGTAGTTTGCTTTTAATTTAAAAAGCAGCCTAGAGCGCTTTTTAAATTAAAAAAAGAAAATGGATTCAAATATCTATGCTAATACAGTGGTTAGGTTCAAGTTCCCGAAATTGTTTTATTGAAGTTCATGATTCATAATTATTCTATCCATGTTGCTTTAACAGTGTGTGTGTGTGTGTGGGGGGGGGGGGGGGCCCGGGTAAATGCCACCCCTGCGTTAGCGAGGGGTGTGCCAAGGTTCTGATCCATACCTGCAGCAGTAGCCGGGGAGATCGGTGGGCCCTGGTGACGGCGGTGGCCATAGCGGCGCTGACCCGGTTCAGCTGCTGGAGCTGCCTGGTCCACACCTGGCCCAGGCCGGAGCCGTCCCGCTCCACGCGGACCCCGCTGGCCCACGAGGCGTCCACGCAGAACGGCAGCTCCACCTGCTCGGCTAGCTTCCTGGTCGGGGGAGGCACGGGGTCAACTTGGGGTCAACCTGGGGTCAACCTGGGGTCAACTTGGGTGAAGTGTGTTAATGACAAAAATGATGGAATGATTAAATGTTTAAAAAGAAAAATGATACAGAATAGTCTTAGTGGGTCTGGGTGTTCCACTCCCATCTGGAAGGTCATGGGTTCGAGCCCCAGATTTGGCTTACCCGTTATCATCCTTGAACAGTCTGCTAAATAAAAGCGTCTGCTAAATAACCTCATTGTATCTTATTATTATTATTATTATTATTGACTAATAATACAATAATCCACCATCAATATTATAATCTCTAATCTATAAAGTTTCCTTCATCTTCCCTTACATAGCACAGTAAAAATGAATAAAGCAGATGACATTATAGTTGATATAATTATGTAGCGGTTATTTATGCAATTTGATGTTTCACTTTCACAAAATTAATCCAGAATAATAAATAACTCAATTGAATGATATCAAGTGAATATCTATGGACACTACGCTTTACATTTAATGTGCCCATGGAGCTGATATTTTACAATAGTAAAAGTGACAGTATAGGTGCAGTGCGTACTTAAAGGGGCGTTTAGACAAGGCCTTGGTGACCGCAGACACGTGGTTGGTGAGCTCCTGCCAGCCACGTATGAAGGACAGACTGATGTTCCTGTACAGCTGCAGATAGACCAACACCTGCAAGTAGGTTCAAAGATTATTAGAATATCGAAATTATCATTAAAATATTTAAAAATCATTGGGAATAAATATATTTCCAGTGTTTGAGTAAATTTTGTAATACACGTTTTGGGAATTTAGTTAAAAGAGGCTATAATTGACACAAATAATTACATAATGATTTCGTTACATATAAGAAACAATACAACTAACTTACTTTATTTCACAACCACTGAGATTTCTCCTTTCCTCTTTATAATGACGGAATGTACATAGATTAGGGGTAAACTTTGACCAAGCATATTTGGCTTGAGTGTGGTTTTCGGGAGGCTTAAACGTCGACTGACCTCTTCAATGTCCAGACTGCCCAGGCCCATCTGGGACTGCAGAGTGGGTGCGTCCCAGGCTTCAGACCTGCCAAAGAAAACATTGGCACGGCGGACGTGGAAGTCGTCGGGTGAATCGGTAAGTAAAGCAGACTGGTTTACACAATTAACCTGCTACAGGATCAGGTGTGCAGCTGGTCCATAATTAGAGCGAGAAGCTGACGTCGTTTAGTTACGATGAAAGCTATTTCAGGAAAAGCTATATCTGATGTTGGTTAGTCAGAGGAAATAATTGTTGGTTGTGGTCTGCGTAGACTACAGCCATGGTCAAACTAGATATGTTTTATAATATAATAATATAAATATAAACAATATTTAAAATAAATATATATTTAAATACATTTACATACATACATAATAAATACATATATTAACTGTAAATCAAATAATATATATTATATCATATTATATTATAAAAAATGTGCAGTAGTCTCTTAATTTTTTCCATGGCTGTACATTGACAATATGAAAAATATAAAATGAAACTAGCCTTTTCCCTTAATAATGTTAAACAGTCTAAAAATTGAAGAGATCCACCTAATTCAAATGTGTTTGTGCCAGCAATGCAGTGAAACTATTATTTGTGTCAAATGATCAAGAGAACAATGAATAATAACGTTCACAAAAGAAATGGCTAGTTTAACAACAATGAATAAAAACACATTAAATTTATAAATGAATAAATACTGTATATAAAAGTATAATAAAAATGGTAACAATGGTAAATACATACAGTATACACTATAGTGTAAATAATAGGCCTATACTCTACACAGTGTAACAATATAAATACGTTTTGATGTATACTAATACATCAAAACGTAAGCTAATATACTGTAATTGTGCGTCCCATATAGATTCCTATTAAATATTAATATATTAATATTAATATAATATATTAATATTAATATATTAAATATATTAATATTCTGTGCTGCTGTGTGATTGACAGATTGACACACTGACCTGTTGGTGGGCGGAGAGCCCATCACCAAGACAGTGACCACCTTATCAGCATGGCGGCTGAGAAACGTCAGCAGGAAGCCCAGAAGAGACTGGTCCGCCGGAGCATCTCCAGAGTTCTCCAGCGTCTGGAAACGACAGTCAACAGCTCCGTCTCTAAATGCATGTAGGCGACTGTAGCTAGGTTAGCCCTGGTGACACGCTGCTGTCATTATGCTAACAGAATGACAGCAGCTCAGTCTCTAAATGCATGTGGGCGACTGTAGCTAGGTTAGCCCTGGTGACACGCTGCTGTCATTATGCTAACAGAATTAAAGCAGCTATGACTCTAAATGCATGTAGGCGACTGTAGCTAGATTAGCCCTGGTGACACGCTGCTGTCATTATGCTAACAGAATGTTGTTGGCTCACCATGACTGGTGTGTGACCAGTTTCAGCTACTGACAAACGTACTGACTGTAAGTCGCTTTGGATAAAAGCGTCCGCTCCAGCTAAATGCTGTAAATGTAAAATGTAATGTCTATACACAAACCCCACACACACACAAGACAGAGGAACATATCTGCGTTGTTGTTAAATCCACCAGAGTCCACATTTTTGACTTGGTTTTGTTTGTGAGCCGGATGTAACAGATTCTCGAGAGGACAAGTTCATTTTTGGAGACGATCCAGAGCTAGGAATTCTCTAAATAATTCATCATCATCATCGGGAGAAAATTCCCATTTAGTGATGGATCTCTAGGCAACCGGTGGAAGGTTGTCAAAAGTAAGCCAGTGGTCCAAGAATAAATGATTATTTTTCTGTGTTCATTTCTTAATCTGTCCAATCGTATGCTTTGGATATGCATTTAGACAGAATGGCGGTGCAGCCTTTGCTGAAAGCAGTTCCTCTCAATCGAGGGACTCAATCGATGGTAGTTGAAGGCAAAACACTAACTTTGCTAATTATTCATGCATACATACACTACATTTAGAAAAGCTCAACCTAAAAACGGGAGGTTTTAAAATATGACATGAAATTTTGCAATGGTTCTATAGTTTTACACACCCAACAAACATCCCAGTTCATAAGTCTATTTCTAAATTCCATCCCACAATACTCAAATGTCTTACCTTTCTCACACCAATCACTATGTCAATGAAGTCAGCCAGATCCAGCACCAAAAGAACCTGGTCTTCTTCAACAGAACCCCTGTCGCCTTCCTTGTGCTCCTAAACATACAGCACACTAGATGGTGTGTGCGTTACAGTGTGTCGGAGTGTTTGGGTGTCATTTTAGGGTGTATTTTGAGTGTGTGTGTATGTGTGTGCGTTGCGTTTTTGTGTACTATGGTGTGCATTTGTGTTTAATACAGTGTGTGTGTGTATTGAGGGTTTTCTGTGCATTTCAGCCTGTGTGTGTGTTAATATTAGACTGTGACCTGCAGCAGTAGCTCTCTGGTCCAGCTGATGCTTTGAGGCAGCCCCTGGGTCTCGATGCTGAACTTCCACTCAGACGCTTCCAACGTCCCAAGCAAGATATCAGAGCCGTCAAACTGGAGAACAGCTGTAGGATAAGATGGAAGGTTTATGTTAAATCGGACACGGTCTGATCAGTGGCCTACCTGGTACTTTCCGTTTGTTCTATTATACGGCAGTAGAGACGCTAATCTGTCCTCTGATCTTTTTCAGTGATATCTAAACAGTTCCTGTGACACAACTGGAATAACTTCCAGATTACAATTAGCTCATTCATCAGAATCTCCTCACCTGGGTCTATGCGAACACTGAGACACTTTAGGCAATTCTCCGGCCGGAGACTCTTCATGTGTTCCGCAGCTTCTCTCCTCCTCTGCTGCTCCTGGCGTTTCTCCTCCTTCTCCTTCGCCCGTATCACCCTCTGTTTCTCTCTGGCCTCTCTTTTCTCCTGGGTTTTCAGTGTGTCTTCCCGGGAGGCCTCCTTCTTGGTTCGTCGCCGTCGTTTAGGACTCTGGGCAACAGCAGTATGTCTCGGCGGAGCACATGGCGTGTGTTCTGGAACCAGATCACTGCGGGTCGGGGGCACTCGTGCGTTTTCTGCACCAGGATCGGGACGTTTTATTTTTGGTTTGGTTTCGGTGTCACTTTCGTCCCCTGAATCCGATATTACCCACTCGGCAGAACTGCGTAAACCAGACATTTAAAATATCTTGAAACTTCTTAAAATATGAATCATTCACCCATCACATAGCGATCGCACTCGCGGTAGTTTCCGTGGTAGCGTTGCGCGAATTGCACTTCCGGCAACACGACGGTGTGCTCTAAGGGACAAACAGTGTGAAATCGCACTCTTCGTCTCACGATCTTTTTCTCTGAGATTCAAGTGCGGCCGTGTATGTCCTTCTAATCACAGTTTGGATCCTTGATCAAACACAACAGCAAGCAGGCTTATACAACTGGCAGACTAGGAGTCCTGAATTAAGACCCAGCAGAAGGCAGTTAGCACCGACAACTTGTTTGGTTGTGGGATTAAAAACAGCACACTATGGTGACCTGAGCTCATTGTAATAACACAGACTGGTATATAGGTTTATGAGTCGAACTTTTTGTGGCCCCTCGTCACTCACAAACACACACACACATCACCAGTTCAATTTATTAAATGTATAATTATAATTAAATTATCGTGGAAACTGAACGTGTGTTCTGCAGTGGAGTAAAAGTCCACGGATTCGAACGTTTTCGAATCAAATGTGACCGGAGGCGGCCCCAACGGCGGAAGTGACGTCAGCGCACGTGATGAGCTGCTGCGCATTGCGCCGATCTCCAAGCGCGCGGCACCCGCCAACCTCGAGTGTTTCAACAGCCTGGGGAGTTATCCACATGGTTTAAGTAACGTTAGTGGGTCAGAAGTAAAGAGCAAACGCTACTCAGCGGGGCTTCATGCTGCCCATGTAAACAAAATAGCACAATGGACATCTAGTTTCTTTTAACCCAGACCTGTCCAACACCATGGCGCAACCGGCGGAGCGGGGTAAGCCACCGTGTTTCTAGCGGTGTTTAATTATTAGGCTACGTTTACACGTTTACAATGCAGATTACCAGTATCAAACCCAGGCATGCGATACTTGTCTGAATGTGCCGAGTCAACACTTTTATGGGTGTGTAAGTTAACCAGCTCGTTGGGATTTATAATACTCCTTTTATTGGTGTTCTTAACTGTTTGTTTTAATGCTGCTCTGGTTATAAACATAAATAGTCTATATAGTAGGAGCGTTCACTCCTTTGTTTTTCATAAAGCAATTTTCCATTAACAGTTTATAAACGTAAAGGCTGTACGAAAATATAAAATCTCATTCTGTTTATTGGGAACTGAAATCTTGTAACTTTCTTCTTTAAAAAATTTTTTTTATTAAACATTAAACATCCATTAGCTATTTCGTTTATTTAAAACTGGTGCTTTTTATTTGTACTGGTTTTCAAAATAGGACCCTCTAGTCCCAGTGCATTTAAATGAATCTCTTTGAGTCTTCACATGCTGTAACACAATGACCGTTAACCTCCGCTCTTCCTCTCCGCGAAGCCTACTATCGCTTTGTGGTCCTCTTCTTCAACTGCTTGCTGACATTCGGTTCCTACTTCTGCTTTGACATCCCGAGCGTTCTGCAGGATCAGTTCCAGGGGGTATGTGGACATCAATAAACTTCTCTCTTTTTTTTTTTTAACCAAACGTGACCTCTGACCCTTCATGCTGACGCTGCATGTTACCCCGGGTCACGCGTAGGTAGGCCTCTTTGTTGTGATTGAAAATCAATTTGGTCCTGCCTTCTCCTCAATCCCAGTTTGAGGAGAAGCTGAACCCCCCGTTCGGTCAATCCACCCACCCATCCATCATCCATCCTCCATCCATCCTCCATCCATCCTCCATCCACCCACCCATCCATCCATTCTCCATCCACCCACCCATCCATCCATCCATCCATCCATCCTCCATCCACCCACCCATCCATCCATCCTCCATCCACCCATCCATCCATCCACCCACCCATCCATCCACCCACCCATCCACCCATCCATCCATCCATCCATCCATCCATCCATCCA
>JAODLI010001309.1:0-11346 GCA_027575585.1 Percopsis omiscomaycus | reverse complement strand
CACACACACACACACACACACACACACACACACACACACACACACACACACACACACACACACACACATACTGTATATGTGTTACATCGATGGAACAAATTAGAATGGAGCTCAGTGAAATAGGCCGATACAGAGAGCCAGGAAATTCTTCCAGATAATTCGCAGAATAGAATTTCAAGATTTAAGATACGGTTGTGTCAGAAATTAGGATTTTTTTTTTTCCCCTCCTGAACGTTCGCGTGTTGTTTTATCCCCCCAAACACCCAACCTCACCCCTGCCCATCCCACCTCAACATCTTTCTTGAGGTAATTTCTCAGTCGGAGTCTTAAAAGCGCAGCCTGATCCCCAGGAAGTCTCTATCCTCTTTCTCGGCATGTGCGGTACAAGGGAGGGTCACATAACCGCTAACTGGCGTCTCGGGTCACGTTAATGTTTTAGACATTATACGTGGTATGATGACTATTCAGAAACCGATCCCAAAATATAATCCCGCCCGCTCATTCAGAATAGTTGGAATTCATCTGCGTTTCCCCTCAGGTTCAGGCACTTCAGATCATATTTCTGTGTGTGTGTGTGTGTGTGTGTGGGTGTGTCTAAGCCACGTCCTAGGCCAAAACCGAGCCTGGTGCTCTCCTAATAATGTTTAAATTGTTCCTGTAGTGTTTGAGTTCTTTTAATCAATTAATTGCCTCTTGTCCCGAGTAATTGCAGACAGCTGGGGGGATGGAGGTTTAAACGCTCGCCCCTCTCTTATGCGCGGAAGCATTTAGTTTTGAGGGGAATTCCTCCTCTTTGAACAGCAACTACGAAAGAATCCGAGCTTGACATGTACGTAAAAACCAGGGAGGTATTTTTAGGATCCTCGGGCATTGCTCCACAGATCTGTTTGATCAGAGAAATTGGCACTAGGCCTTTATGACTTTTGCACACATTCTGCGTAGTTTAGATTAATTTATTAAAAAAGCCAATTTGACGTGCTCTCATAGTCTTCTCAACTTTTCCACGCAATCCTTTCCGCTGTGTTACATTTCAGAGAAACACACATAAAAGTAAAGTGCCCAGACGTTCACATCCAACTTTAATATATTTTCCCCCACGAAGAATCATTTGATTTGTGTTGTATTACAGAGCTCCCATAATGGGCCAAGTGTAAACTCAAAAGAAGTAGTCGATAGCTAGCAGCAGCAGTAGCTGCTGGTGTATAATTGGATGTCCGCGGTGTTAAAGTCACCGCTTCGGGCCTTCTCTGGACGGCGGGGCCTCCGTGGGCTAGTCCGGCCATGCTAAGGCAGCTGTACGTGTTTCTGGATAAACCATCAGCCTGTGTTCTCTGTCTGATGGAACTCTCTTCAAAGGGCCGACGTGGTCAGCCCTCCTTAGTCAGAGTTTAACGTCCTCTCGCTCGCCGCCACCGCTCTCAGGGACTGGCGGGGTGTGGGGAGGGGGCTTCCTCCTCCCTCGCGCCGTTCCCCGAGTCCCTGCGCGTGATTAAACCCTCCGAATCCAAAGAGGGGGAAAGAGAGCGAGGGTGAGAGAGGCCGCTCCGTCAGGAGGGATAATAAGGCGCAGCTGCTTTTGCGCCCCGCACCTGCTTCCTGTGTTGAGGCTGAAACTGTTGGGGCTGCGCTCCTCTGCTCTGCACCCAAACTTCTTAAGATCAAGCCAAGACGAAGTCATCACACCTCGCTAACCATCCTCTGGGCTGCCAAATCACACACAAACCCACCAAATGTACATACAGTATTGGTTAAACAGGTAATTTTTTAATACATTTGATTTTAGTGCAGTGCAGTCGTCCCGTTTTTATTTTCAAGTCATCCTTCTGAGATATCTGTATGTGTGATTAATTCATAAAAAAAGGCAGAAATAAATAGTTTGACTACTTCCAACTCGCCTTGAACTTCCCAGTGAAAGGCTGTTGTTAGCTGTTCACTGTTCACCGGTATTTATTAAACTTTAATTGTTGTATACTGACGCACAGTTTCGGTCACAACTTCTGCTGCACGTCTCTTCATGAAAACAGCCCAACTTGAAATGAGCGAAAAACAACCGTCCTGGGACAAGTAATTGGGCTGCTTGGTGTTGAAGTCAAAAAATGAAAGACGTTTGCGTGCATAGAGGCATACTATATTTATTAGCTTATCTGTTAGTGATTCATTGCCTCTTCATTTCCATCCCTAGTACGCAGTCTATAAAGTGAGACTGAAGCGCAATCTCAGTGATCTGCTTGGTATCCTGAGTGTTGTGGAGGGTTTGATCATCTGCTTGTTGTCTACAGAAAGCCACCAGAGGACCTCTGGCTGAGTCTGAGAAGCATAGCCCCCTTCCCAGTTAGAGAGCAAAACACAAAGCATCAGTGTCTCTAAAGGCTGGCCTCCTGTCTGTGCTCTGCAAAATGTCATCTTCCCTCCGTTAGATGTCATTGTGTGGAACTTAACCACCATTCCCCTGGGTCTCATTGCCCTTTACAGCCCGAAACGTACTTAGCTCTGTTTATCTTCTCAATCTTTTGTTTACACCAGTACACACACACACACACACTACACAAGATTTGTTGCATTTGTGTAACATCTGTGTAAATATTCAGTTGCATTGTTAGCTTTTCACATGAATTAAAGTGGTGTTTCTTTTTGCTTCTGTTGTTCTTTTCTTTAAGGATTGATAAAACTCCTAAAACTACAAATATAAGAACTATATACTAATAGGGCCTTTAGGATGTAATTAAAAGTATCCAAAAATAGCCATTAGACAGTATCATTGGATGTATTGACACTGCTTATTCAAAGGGTTTTGATACAACTTTCATTCTGTGTTCATTTCTTACAGCAATCTTGCTGACTGTGGCAATGTTTGTTAATTGACAATATTATTACTAGCTCTAATAATAACGTATGACTGTTGTCTCCCAGCTGACAGAGACCCAGTCAGAAAGTAGCTACTACAGTCCCCAGAAGGTCAAGTCCAGAGAGGTCCTCTGTGTGGAGCAAGAGGGGATCACCATCGAGGTAAAACTACTGCTTTACTACCTCACGTCTGTAACCAGGTTTTTTCATTTGAGGTTCTACAAAAGCGAGGCATGTTATGACCAATATTTGTCATCATAAAACTCTCCTGCAGTATGTTTCAACAAGGACAAGTGCTGTACAGTATATGCATTGATATATCTTCCTCTGCCACTGGTTTTGCTACTGATTTGTGGCCCCTGGATTTGTATATCTCCCCGTAGCTTCTCCTCTAAGCCCAATCTAAACATCTCTTATTTCTTCAGCAGTTTAAATCCTTCCGTCTGATCCCAGCATATTATTATTATTATAATAATAATAATTATTATTATTGTTATTATTAATAGCACGTTCTTCTGAATTCGGAGCGACACTGTTGACAGAGGTGCGTCTTAATTCCCTCCCTAAGAGCCTTTATAAAACACTCTCCAGGTCGCTAATTCCTGGCCTGGGGTGAACACACAGGAATCTGGGTCTAGAATGAGGCCAAGTCTGATCATTTCTGCCGTTCCTCTCAGTGCAGAAATATTTTTATACCTTATTCTCTGATTACCTGGTTGGAGGAGGGAAAGGGGTTTTCTGCTTCCAAGTGATCTACCAGATGTGAGAATTTGGAGACATTTCCAATTCCAATTTCTGTAATTTATGCTTTCGCTGGAAGGAGGGGGAGAGGAGCCTGAACCGGGACCAAAAGGGAGAGCGGTGAAAGGCGAGGGGATGGCTAGTAAAACAAGGAGGGGGGGGGGGAAACTAGGCCTTGTAATTACTGTGCGGTGAAATGCTTGGGTTTATGGGATGGCTCTCCCTTTAGTGTGTCTGCCGGGTTAGGCAGAAGGCACGGAGGGTTAAAGGGAACCACACCTAGCTGGCGGTTACGAGGACCACTGCACCACTGCACTGCAAAAACACACACTACCGACCACCCTGAGCAAGAGAGGCACGTGGATGGCTGTGTGACCCCCCCGCCGCTCATTTTTACCACATTGAAATTAGCCCATAACCTGTAACCACTAGCAGCACAGACCACTGAAACCCCATGGGTAAAAACCTTGTTTGTGATAAGTCAACAATATATTGGCTCTTAAACCTTCACTATTTTCAGATTTTATGTTTTATTGGCGGTGTAAAAAAGGTAATTGAGTCAAATTAATTTCTTTGATTTATTGCACTGTTAAGAGTTTTATTGGGCTTATATTGACTGTACCGAGACATGGCTTCTGAATACACTTCTTCTAGCATTTTTTCCATTGTTACTGTAATTAAGATTACTGCATTCCTACATCGTGCTGTCCTAAGCAGTTTTCCTTCCATGGTCCACCCAGCACTATACCACACAATGTGTGAATGTGCTTTCAACATTACAGTTGCACCAATCTTCACATCTCATCTCATTGGACAAGAACCTGGAGAGACGATTTTCAGTTTCTGTATTGTTCCTTGCCTGCCTGGAATTGTGCCTTTTTGAAACCAAGCATCAACACTGGGGTTAAACTGGGCCTCTCCTTCTGTCTCTTTCTTGCTGTCCTTCACCCCTTCTCTGCTTTTCCCCCCTCCCAGGTGCTGATGATGGGTGAGCCCTTCTTCGACTGTCAGATAGGCTTTGTGGGCTGCCGGGCGCTCTGCCTTAAAGGCATCATGGGCGTCAGGGACTTTGAGGACAACATGAATCGGCGTGAAGAGGTAAAGACTAAAATCGTAAGGGAGAGACTGATGAAAAGCGAGCCTGAATAAACCCAGTGAAGAGATTGCTTTCACCTAAACCTTCCCTCCTGCTGCCTGTAAAGCTCGCCCACCGCTTTCGGAACGAGGCAGCGATGTGGTCTGGTTTGTTTATGGAAGAGTGTGATCCAGCTGCCTTTTGCAATTCACCACAATGTTCTGCGGAAGCCACATACACGTTTGTGAAATCACTGTGTCGACAGCGGTCTCACCATCCCTTGTACAATACAACACTCGCAGCTCTATTAAAGCCAGTATATTCAATCCACTGTCTATTTTCATTATGTGATTTTTATATCATAGTTAATGTAAATATTGATATTCACATCTCCGACTCCGCATTTCACTAAGGAGTTAATGTGCACTTTTAATGCTTACTGCAGAAGTTGACTGCATCTTTGTAACGTGCCAACAACACTCAGAATGCATAATGTGATCCTAAATCTAATCTAAGCCTTTTCCGATATATTTTCCTCCCTGCATTGTGTCATAGCTTTTCTGTCTTCCCCCTCTCTGCTTTGTGTCAGGACGCTGTGTTCTTCAGCTGTGGGGAGGCCCTGAGCAGTAAAGGGATGACCTACCTCACCAACTCCCTGTTCGACTACCGCAGCCCAGAGAACAACGGAGTCAGGGCCGAGTTCATCCTGGATACCACCAGCCACAAGGTTGCCATGGATACATGGGGGGGGGGGGGCATGCCACACCTTAGCTAAATAGTGTTGATAAAGTGTTGAGATAAATCCTAAATGCGCTCAAATGCTTTCCCCCCCCATCTTCCCATTTCTTTCTACTTTTGTTTGTTTGGCTATTATTATTGGATGCTATGAGCTCTCTTCAAAATGCCCGTTCCAGGGGAAATAGGGGATTTAAAACACTGAAAAAAACACAGATAATGTACAGTATATTTCCTTTGATTTGAATTATTGTTAATATGAGAGATTAAAAAAAGAGCTGCATATTGCAGCTTTAAATCACTCCCAAATCCAGATTAGTTGAGGCGCTGTGTTCTCTGCGCTCTGGCCGCAGTGGAGGAATGCTGCCTGTATCTGACTAGTAGAGCTGAAGTCATTACCGCTGATAAGCCTCGGCCCTCCTTCACCAGCCTGCAGTGCTCTGCTGTTGACTCTGCTCAGCAATGTTCATCACCCTCATTGAGGCAACTGTTTGGACATCCATTCATCCTTCTCTTCATACTTGAAAGTCTTAACAAGTCAAAGGCCCGAGTGTCAATTTGTTAACGGTTTTGAAACTAGCTATCGGCTTTGATCCGAAAGCCATTATAGGGTCCCTTAATAAATATTACTCATTAACTTGCTTTTCTGATAAGGCCTATTGAAAGACCTATAGGTGGATGAGGGCTTCTCTCACTTCTCTCTCTCACACACACACATACACACACACACACACACACACACACACACACACACACACACACACACACACACACACACACACACACGCAGACATACACCACTTACCAACAGTTTGAAGTGCAATATAAGAATCATTACACACAACAGGGAGTGCAACCCATTGATAACCTCTAAAAGCTCTCCAAGGCCGGGTCGATGGCTCTACACCAGGACTAATAGCTGATAAGAACATCATTACCACTCACACATGCTAAATTTTTTTTAACTCTTTAGAAAGGTTTCCTTTTTATTGTTTGTATAAATTGGTTAGGTTCTATCTGTAAAGTGTGAATTGGGCATATTTGCGTCAATTTAAAAGTTTAAAAAAAGAATACTATAATAAATACAATTATAAAATTTCTTCCCTGAAACCTCGTTTTTGTCCAGATAATACTGGGGATACTGCTCTGTCATTAACCTACTGTAGGTATAAACAATCAAGGATTTAGTACTGAAACATTTTGGCTGGGATTCAACCGCCCCCACCCCAGCATGTCCAACGTGACCCCAGTCACTGGCGCTCTCAAAGGCCATCAGCTTGTTTGCCGCCTGCCTGCCATGTTTACCTGGGTCTGCTTTTGTTTGGCAGGAGACCTACACAGAAATAGCGGGCATGCAGCGCTTCGGCGCGTTCTACATGGATTACCTTTACACAATGGAGAACAGCAGCGGCAAAGGTATGGTCTCATTCATTTCACCTTAAGGTGCCTGTTTGCACACTCCTCCTCTATCAGTCATGCTGTCTCTCTCTCTCTGTCTCTGTCTTGTTCTCTTTCTCTCTCCCTTTCTGTGTATCTCTCTCTCTGTCTCCCCCGCCCCTCTTCTTTCCCTCCCGCTTTCCAAGCCTGTGTCAAACAAGCCCCCCAGAGACCTAAAGAAAGAGCTTGTCTTGTTTGAGACCCAGCCACCTGGTCCTTGACCCTTCCTGTCCTCCCTCTCACCCCAAACGTACCTGGAGGGGGCAGCTGTCAGGGGTGTTTAGTCTGCCCTGACACATGTTTGAGCGTTCTTTCTGCGTGCCGCTTGTTGATACACTGCCCCCCGCCCCCCCTCTCTCTTACCTGTAAGAGCCTGAGAAAGTGAATAGGGCCCCTCTTGGCTAATTAGGTGTCGCTCCTTTTCCCGGCAGAAGCCTCAGGACAGCCAGTCTTCCTCATTGCCTCGGCCGCGCCACTCTAGAGTGTTTATTCTCGTCTGGAAGATCTGAAGTTCCCATTAAGAGATCAAGCGTTCTCCCTTCAATTTCGCCTATGTGAAATGTTATATTTGGCCCTCAACCGTCTCCCAGCTCAGAGGTTTGAGTGTTTGAGTTTTTTCGCCCCCCTTAACATTTTCTGTCTCCGTTTAAGCACGATGATGATGGCAGTTTGAAAAGACCAATACTTAATTTAAAAACCATTTCGATCAACTGTAAGTACTCAATCATAGTACTTTATGATCCTTTATGATGTCTAATGGGGGGAAAAACTATTAAGTTTGGGACACATCTCTGGATCTCCTGCAAATATCTGGCCGGTAGATAATTACTTCCCCAGGTCTAGTTTGTTGTCTTGCGTTACTGGCTACCCTTCCCCTCATCATCAGCCGCTGCTGCAGGTTATTTGTGGTTACTGATTAAAATAAAGTGCACATAGTCTACGCTTTAATGATTAAAGGACATCGCTGTCATCCCCCCCGTTTGTAAACGTTGATTAGTGAGCCTTGGTAAAGCTGCCATTTACGACGATGGCTAACCCTAAACGAGTTCTCTAGAGTAGAACTAGCATACATGAAGTATAGCTGCAGACAACTAGAGATTGAGGAGGAGCGTGACTGCATTGACACCAGCGTGATTCCTTCGTCTGTCTCTCTTTCATTCTCGCTGTCTATCTCTGTCTCCTTCTGACTGGGCTATTGTTTCCTCCTGCTGTCAGCTGCAGATAGTGATCTAAATTAAAGAAAACAGTGATACTGTCATCCTCAGCTGTCAAGCTCATTTCTAACAGCGGGGGCGAGTGTCGGTCCCTCGCTCCTGCGGGACGTCTAGCGTTACACTTGTCAATCGGAACACTTCTCCGCCGCCGCTGTGTTTCTCCGGGTCTTAGGGCGGGACTAGATCCAGTGTCAACCAAACAAATTAGTCTGCGTAGCCACAGGACCCGCGTAAACTCTGAGTCAACTGAAACACTAAACGGGGCCGGGTCACGTTGACTTAAGTTATTCTGTCTTGGGAAATGGAGATGCTTCTAAACGGGTCCAAAATCCTTGCTCATTTTCAACCCTCTTCAATCTACTGACCTCTGCTCTTAACTGCAGCCATATGGTTGATATTAGGTCTAATCTGAGGCAGCCCAACGTCCAAAGAACCTGGGAAGAGGAAGTGACATTACCCCGGTACCACCGTTTTTTTCTTCTTCTTCATAAGCCTCCCTAACATATACTGGAATTTAAACTCTCCCCTTTGTTTAAATGTTAAATTGATAGTCTACCGTAAGAATGTCTTGGGTGGCTGTTCCGATGGAATGTGTGTGTAATGGGAATAAAGCGAGTTGTGGCCTCCCTGTGTCCTCTTCCTTTTCCCCTGCTGCCATTCGTCCGCCCCCACTTTTATTTTTAATTTCTACTTCTTTTTTTTATTGCCGGGGAGCAGCGCCTTTTAAGCTGACCTCTGGAACAGAGGCCTGTGTCCGGATGAAGGGACAGCTGTGTGAGAGAAGCAGACATTTGGAATATTCATTATTCCATTGGTTCAGCTCACACCGCTAGCTCCGCAGCCCGCTCGAAATAATCAGCTGGGCTGATCCTGGCTGTGCAGTCCAAGTTAGCTATGGAAGTGTACACACAAGTCCCTCCCCTCCCAACCACAACTAGCTTCATAGTCCAAATGTGGCTGTTTTTTTTTATGCTGGCAACTTCTCTAGTGTAAAATCACAGAATATGTTATTATTCTGCCAAAAGGGAGATAATACTGAGTGAATGGGGAGGGTGTTTGTCTTGAACAAAGGCCATTGGTAAGATAAATAAAGAGCTGAAGAGAAATCACATCAAATAAAAACGGTTGACAAGAGGTCCTTTTTCTGTGTCTGAGTGTGTCTTTGTACAATATCTACATAGCTCCCAATACAGGGTTCCTGACACTCTACATGTCTGCGTGTGTTCCCCAGTGTGCGTGGGCTCGCAGGACTTCTCTGTGTTGAACAAGGAGGATGCAGCGCCCTCCGTGCAGGAGACCTCCATTAAAAGGCTTGTGGTGGGACCTCTGGACGTCAGGCTCCACAGCAGCGCAATACACCGCATCCTCAAGATGGTCACCTGTGCCATGGAGCACGAGTACGAACCCTACTGCAAAGCACAGCCAGGTCAGACATCACTCACACATTGGTTTCCAAACAAACTGCATTTATTGGGCCCCGGTGCCGGATAACTGTAAGTCAGATAGCCAATCAAGTTGGGGCAGTTTGGGGTGGGGGAGGCCAACGATGACTGAAATGTCCAGCTGGAAGGGAGAATACGTTTGTCCAAAATGACAGACTGGGTCTTGAATGATATGGCATGCCTAGCATTTTAGCCATCATCACACTGAGTCTAAGGCCAATGATCAGAAATTGCATCAGTTGACATTTTACATGCTGTTCACCACATTGTTATTTCCTTACACAACCCGCTTTTCAACACGTCTCTGCACATGAAAGAGGTGACCTTTTGGCGCACACAGGGGAGGTTAGTCCAAACACCTTTTTGTTAGCAGTCAGGCCCCCTGCTCCGCTATCGATGAACTCATCCCAGGGATGTTGTGAAAGACGTACCTTGGAATGTGAGTGCATCTAATATCTGCGGCAATACGTCTTCATTTTTGAGAAACCATAACATCCGCCGGTTTCGGTTGTCTCTGCATCTGTGATAGATAATGAACGATGGGGGTAATTACTATAAAACTATTTTCAGGTCAGTGTGTTCTTTCCTGTTTCTATATGGGCACAGCTGGAGAGAGGGCTGAATAGTCAGGGCTGCAGGGGGGATTGAGAAATTGAGGAGATAAGAGCCCAGGGAACATAGCGGTTAGAAATGAAGAGATAATGAAACACGTCACCCGTGTTTCTTGTAAGCTATTTAGCACTATTGTATTGCATTGTACTTTACTGTTCTGTTCTGTACTGCTCTGTTCTATTCTGACTTTCACATGTGTCTTGAGACAGATGTGAAAGAGAGAAAAAAGAGCAACTTCTCTGACCTGGAGATTGAAACATTAACATCTCAAATCCAGTCAAACCAACTGATACAAGGCAGCCTGAAAAGTGTCATTAAAGATAAAAGATAAAATAAAACTGACTAAACGTTTTGTATTGTCTTGTTTCTATTGAATAGCCTACCCTTGGTAAAAACAACAAATAACATTTTACCTTTTTAAAAGCGACGATTTAGGTCCTGTCTCCTTTGTATAGCCCCCAGTAGGGGCTGTGCTGGCCACGGTTCTCTGGGCATATCTGGATGCATTGGCAAATCGAATGGCACCCTATTATCCTAAGCAATATTGTGCAGAACCCCACAGGCCAGAGTTTCCCCCCGCTGACGATATTGATGAGAAAGGGACTTGATAGCCGCCAACACTGCTGGCATACTGTAGTTCTACTTATCATTGGCTGTGAGATACCAGACCTATCCCCGATCTCGCACTGAAAGGTCCCGGTGACCAAAAAACCCAACGTGGAGAGCACCTTCATACCTGGCACAGGTATGGCATTGGAACATCTGGTTTCTCTCCTCAACTGAGGCTCCAAATTGTGGCATAATTCTACAAGAAGATGCCTTGGGAGACGAAAGCTACTGAATAGCCACTCGTCACTCTCCATAAAGAGATCCCTGTGGTCCCAAAAAACCCTCTCGCATCTTAGGGGTGTATAGAGGTCTTCTAAAAGAACCAGATCTGCCAATGCTGAGATTTGATTAATAGATAACTTCTTCTGATAATTGAGATTTGATGACTGTCAAAGCTCTTGTTTAAATAGGTGACTTAATAAGCATCTAACCTATCACATTGCTAACCGGTTAGTCTACCCATTGCTTTTAATTGCTTTGCTTGTAATATTGTAGGCTCTCAAAATGAAAGAGAAATTAAGACCAAAAAACTGTTAACCCTGATCATTGAAAAAAAAAAAATATTCCTTTCTACTCTGCTAGATCAGCTCTTTAAATTTTAAGCACTTTGCAATTAGCAATTATTTACTGTTTGAAT
>JAODLI010001308.1:0-11346 GCA_027575585.1 Percopsis omiscomaycus | reverse complement strand
CTGGAGAACAGTGTGTGTGTGTGTGTGTGTGTGTGTGTGTGTGTGTGTGTGTGTGTGTGTGTGTGTATGTGTGTGTGTGTGTGCCTTAGGGATTAGAGTTCAGATTTCATTCAATGATTCCAGTTTGGCTTGCCATAATATATATATATATATATATTTATATATATATTTATATTATACCCAATATACAGGTGACATATGCTTTGAAAAGGCAGAAACAATAATAAAAATATATGTAATAAAATGAAATATCAAAAACCTATGGTGACACGTTTTGGCACATACATTTACATATACCAGATAACATTTGACATAATAATAATAATATTATTATTATTATATAATATTATAGAGTATAGTATATATAGATTATTATATTATATAGTATATTATATTATTTTATTTGTTTTGGACAGATGGTCAAAATATAATGTGTGTGTGGCATGCCTTTGCCATTTGCAAAGGCATGCACACATGTTGTCATGTTGTCTATGAGTTCCTGTCTCACTTTGTGGTTCATTCAGTTCAGTGGGAAATTCTGAGTGTCATAGAAGCATTAGCAGAAATCTATTTTGGTGGGCACCAAAGAGGAAGAGATACAGTAGATACTGCATTGGCTATAATATGAGTTTATTTCCTGAAAAGGGGATGTCTATCTTAATGGAACAATATCTTAGCTGAGAAATGGCCATTTACTGTTCTTTCCAAGGTGTCACTGTTAAGAACTGGTGTCACTCATGGTAGCCCCTGTTCGTCAACATTGGTTAGCTATTTATACTATTTTTATAATAGCTAATAGTTTATAATGCAATTTAATTATGTATATTAAAGTGTCACACATTTTTCCCAATTATTTAATCTTATATTTAAACATTTATAAATACATGCATTTATTTATATTGTGTTCTGTTTTACAACATACAGTATTAAAAAACAAACATATAAATTACAATCACTTTCAATTAAACAAAAATAGGAATATCCTGAACTGCTTCACAAGTTTCCTTCATGCACTTCACGGGTTTTCCATTACACAGCTCTGCTGGTTTCACTTTCAGTGTCTCAACTGTGGACACACAGGACATAATTCCAGTCCATAATAACTGGCCATAATTCTACTGTGTGTGCTTGCATGTGAAAGCATCCTATTGTGTGTATATGTCTGTGTCTGTGTCTGTGTGTGTGTTTGCGTGCAGAGGAGGGAAATATGTGAATGAGCTCAGTATGTCACCCTTCTTGACAAAAAACATCTCTGATTAGCTCACCATCTTCAAAAGGGTCCAAATAGGCAAATGTGAAAAACGATTACAGTATATGCTTCAAAATGTTTTTGCATTTAACCAGCCTAAGCTTACAGTACGCATTACACAATTGCTGTTTAACTCTTAACTGTATTACAAAAATAGAAGGCTTACAGGTAGACTATCCTGCATAATTATATTTCCATTCATAAAGGCATCCATCCAAAATGCCTAACCCCTACCTGCTCCTTAATACTTGTAACCGCACTCACTGTAAGTGTTTAATTAGTGTCCGCTAAATTACCTAATACATTCAAAGGAACTAAGTGAACGTCATTGCCTCTATTGTGTGATAATATCAACCAAAAATATTGAAACTCCCAACACCACTATCAGCGTAATAGCTGTATTCTGAATGACTGTGACACCGAAAGACATAGGCCTAAGCTTACAACATTTAGCACAAGTCTCAAAAAGAATTGGTTTTGAAAGCACACATTCATGTCATATGAAATATTCACTAACAATACTATCCATTTAAAACTCAGTCAATAATACAGTTTCTGTGTCGAGAGAACTGAAACTACTAAGTGTAAGGAAGTAACACATTAATTCCCTAGAAACTGTCAAATCATCGTACATGTTACATTTATTCATTTCATTTTTTTTTCCCGTTTGCTTCCTTTTTTAAATGTATGCTGACATACTGTATATAGCAAATGGACATTTTCAGTTTTTGTTTATCCAAGCAGATAGGTATTCTTTGCAAAGAAGTGGATTTTGCTGTTTACCTTTTATGGAAATTTAGAATTTGCACATAAGAAAGGAATGGAAATGGTAAAACAAAAATTAAATGAAAAATATAATTTCACGCTTGGCTGAGGTGGAAGGGTTAGTGTGTGGGCTATAAACATATAATATAATATGAATTATAACACATAAATTATAAAGTACTGATTTAACAGGCCAAATCATGTGTGGCCAAATCATATTGTGTCTACTTTGAGGAAAGTCAGCACTGCTGACTGTACGGTAACCAAAAACTAAAAAAGTGTCATGTTTGCGTGTGTGAGTGTGTGTGCATGTGTATCGGTTCAATATAGGAACAAACATCAAACTCGACAGGCTGCAACTGATAGCCTTTCATCTCCTCTAATACACACACACAGCACAAACAGGTCAAATGGGCTACTGTACATCTGAGGCATTCTTTCCTGTCACCCCTCCCTTCTCTCCCTCCCACTTTCCCTCTCTTCCTCAAGTGGCAACATTTGATTCTTAGATATTAAGCCAATAAGCAAGTGCCAAAACTTGCAGTTCCTCGAATGGCCACTTGAGGCTGGCTCAAAACACAAGTCAATCCCAATAGCCCCCATGCTAAAATGTCCAACTTTACAGCAGAAATAAACACGTTTACAGTCTGGTACAAAAAACGGTTTTGGTCTCTATAGCTAGTTTCCCAGTTCATGACAACTGTATGGGGGGTGAAATTGTATATAACTCATCAGTTGAAATTATATTAAGACATCAATTCATCCATTCATTATACTGTACATAGCCGGGAGTTAGGCGGGAGTCTGACACTGCCAAGATGGCGACAGCCCGAGCCAGCACACTGGCTCAAACCCTTTCTTCAGGAAATCTATGGGTGATGTCATAGAGGGTTTGTCCATTTATTTATACAGTCTACGCTCTTCCTCCCTCTTTCGCTCTCTCTTTCTGAACAACTTCATATTGTTCGATAACTAGTTCTTGGCTAAATAAAATGTGGAAAAAATAAACTGTAACATACATTTTTTACTGTAGAAGGTTAGACAGTTGGCTCAAGGGTTCTTACAGGTAGGCCTGTGCCACATATCGAACCCGGACCTTTTGCTGAACATCTCTATATCTGTCTTTGTTTTCTCTCACATCCAATAATCTCTCTAGTATCTCTCTCTCTACCCAGCTGAGGTTTGAGGTCAGTTTAGATGGTGCTAATACACTGGATGTTACAGGAAAGTTACTTGACTGTTGTGTCTGTTGCTCATTACGTACACACAGACGCACACAAACATACCCATATACACACGGACACACACACACACACACACACACACACACACACACGCACGCTTGCCTCTGTGTGCTGTGACTGCAGTTTGTCGGTGAAAGTAAATGAAGCTACAACACATTATCTTTAATTTAGTGAGACACGCTTATGCTTCCGGACACAAATCCACACACACACAATCGCACGTGCACACGCGCATACCGATTATCTGAAGCCTTGACCGTGCAGTGAGCAATCGTCCAGGAAGCAAGAGAATTCCTCTGGACCATCGGGACTATGGTGCCTGTGTAAACTAAAGGGTGTGTGTGTGTGTGTGTGTGTGTGTGCGTGTGTGCGTGTGTGCGTGTGTGTGTGTGTGTGTGTGTGTGAGTGTTATCGAAAGAGAGATTATGGAGAGATACGCATCAGACATGAGCCGCAAATGAGAAAAGAGTGGAACAAGCTTAGGCGAGAAGTGCACAGGGGCAGATCAAAGGAGGCCAGCATTAAAAACAGGGGCTGAGAAATCCTCCTCTCTCTGGTAAGTAAAGAGTAATGGAGCGATAGCAAATACACAGAGGCAGCCAGGAGGCAGGGAGAAATGTTCCGTGTGTATCAGGCGTCTCCACCAGGCACCATTAGTCAGGTAGTTGTACTGATCTGCAGAGGGTTTATGCCAGTGCAGATCCTAGCTGCTATGGACTTCAGGCCAGTGTTGGCCTCCACAGCTAGCTTGCTGAGGGAGAGCTCCACAATTCAGAGAATCAGGAGAACATTCAACAGGAGGTAGGTAGCGTTAATTTTGGAATTAGATATGGATATATAGGTTGATTTGAGTCACAGTTGTATTCTGTGTTTCTCAATAGGTAGAGCAAGGGACTACAAATGACAGATCTACTGTACTTTCGCACGCCCACACATAAAAAAGGAAATGCACATTATGAGGCACCATGTACTGTATAAAACCGTAACATTTGTCTACCATGTTAAGGATATAATTTTCAATCTTGTCAGCTGTGGTTGAATTCTTTGATACACACATATATTGTTTTATATATGTATATTATTATCATGGTTTCATATACTTTTAAAAAAGACAAAATCTTGAGCTGGAATGTTGGAAGGACTGCTGCAGTGTTTAAACAATGCTTGAACCTAACTGGGACACTTCCTGTGTACATAATTAACGATGGTATCTCCTACACTTTAGACGGGAAGCTTAACTGCCTTAGGCAGTTACTGTATGTGGACAAAAAGACCACAAAACACTAAGTACACATAAACCCCTTCCTTACAGAAGCATGGCGGCTCCTGAGATGTGCTGGCCGAAGCCCATGCGAGCCATCGGAGCTCAAAACCTTCTCACTATGCCAGGAGGAGTTTCTATTTCAGGATACCTGCACAAGAAGGGAGGAAGTCAATTCAGCCTCCTAAAGTGTGAGTGGATTATGAAGTGTGAAGCATTGATTAATCTAATCAATGTGCTTACTGTATACAGATGGGTAAATAAGAAATGTTTGTGACATGTTGGATTAGAAGATTAGAAGGCAGCATTTAACTTCTATTACAACAGACATTTTGTCACAAACCAGATTCATCATCTAAATGACTTCAATGTTGAATACATTTTTTTTAGGGCCATTACGATACGTCATCCTTCACAAGGGCTGTGTTTACTACTTCAAGAGCAGTACCTCCGCGTGCCCACAGGGGGCATTCTCTCTTAACGGTTACAACAGGTCAGTGTCTGATCTCCATCTTGCTTCAAGAGGGAATATTTAAACAGCAGATGTGGAATGGCAGCATTTAAGCATCTGAACCGATCTGAACTGAATCGGTGGTGTTATTTTAGCATACACCAGGGAGAGTAGACAGGTGCTAACAAATCTGACACTCAATAATATCGACACTTTGACTCAGTGAACCGGGCACCGACACGCTGATTTCGCGATCAGCCACAGGTTTGGCACATCCAACGTAAAGGCACGCCGCACTCTACCGAACCAGCCCCAGAGATGACTCCGGCTGGGAGTCAAACACCTAACGTTAGACCACTAGACTATGCTGTCCCATGTAGGCCTACTGCCCCATATTGTACTCAGCTTACTTCAACTGACATACCGACATGCTAAAATGAATTCGGTTAATTGGACAGTTTCTACAAGAACATTCTATATTTCGGGAGACAAATTGAAAAATTTTAAATGGGCATTTCTGAGAACGAAAGCTCTATTTTTAGGTTTCTTGTTTTGCAGAGTGATGAGAGCAGCAGAGGAAACCACCTCCAGCAATGTCTTTCCATTCAAGATCGTCCACTTCAGTAAGAAACACAGAACTTGGCTTTTCTCTGCAGCCAGTGAGGAGGAGCGGAGGGTTAGTGCACACATTCACACTGCACCGTAAAGACACACGTATAGTCATCACACTGTACCGTAAAGACACGCATACAGTACGTACAGTCAACACCATACATAGGCCTACTGTGAATACATGCAGGTGGAAAAATCACGTTCAGAAAGTGAAAGTACTGTGCTTCTGTGTGTGTGTGTATGAATGCACACAATGTACTTGTGTGCATTCATACGCACACATACTGTACACCTGCTGTAACAGATGCACGTTGCTGTCTCATAGAAATGGATGCGAGGGCTGCGAAAAGAGATAGATTACTACAACGACAGGAGAGAGTCCCTCATCCCGAGGTAGGTCCTAGAAGATGCATCCTACTGACTATTCAATGTAAAATAGGTACTTTCTCCTTTATAATCTACAGTACATGGAAAGCCTACACAAAACTAAAATAACAAACCACAATAGCAACAAAATACGTGCATCAGTTTTGATTTAGTCATTTTCGACCTCAGTTCCCTTCTCAGTTATATGTTTCATACACTTTTCTTTTTTATTTCTTGGTCATATTGGGCACCAGTGGTCTTTTAAACTATATACTATATTTTCTACTGGTATATAGTAGCGGTTTCTCCCAGATTGTGGTAAATCATTTAGCTAAATTTTAAAGGATATGTAAAGAGTATGAGATTAAAGGTTAAAGGTTGAGAGAATGAGATTAAAGGTTAATTTGGTGTTTCTTAAGAAGAGGGCCATGCGCACAGAAAATCGATTTAAAAGAGCTATGCACTAGTTCTTATGTATCTGTGAATAGGGGCAGGATAGTCTGGTGGTCTAGGTGTTGGAATCCCAACCGCAAGGTTGTGGGTTCGAGTCCCAGAGTTGGCCTTTCTGTAAGCATCCTTGAGCAAGATGCCCAACCCCTATCTGCTCCATGTAATAGCACCATGGAATTGTAAGTCGCTTTGGATAAAAGCGTCTGCTAAATGACCTAATAATACTGCTCAAGCCTGTTGAGACACAGGAAACTGCAGTATGATTCAGAGGTTGAGATTAACCAAAACGACAGAGGACCTACTCCACTGGGCAGACTCAAATCACTGATAGATTTGATTAGCTATTTATCTGAATTTCCGATTCAGATTATTTAGTAAAAATAAGTTTGTGTAATTTCAAATCTACATTACATTGTTGAAATATTAATGTGTTTGTATTTAATTCTTTTGATAACGTCTTTATCTGACAGCTGTAATGTCATCACATACTAGCTTCTAGATGTTGACAAATACTCTTTGTTGTTGTAGTGACGATTCTGATGGTGAAAGCTTTTATGGTTCCATTGAGAGGCCTATGGATATTAAAACCTCTGCTGATAACGCAGAAGAGGGTATGCCCACGCTGAAAACATCTGAAAACATCTACATACACGCATGCGCGCACACACACAACAAATTGACACCTCAGAGTCAGTTTGTGGAATCCCTTTTACTCACTTCTCCTCTCATGTTAGATTATACTGAGGATGAAGACGATGAAGAAGATGAGGACTATCTGACACCTGACAGTGATTGTGTGACAACATCCAGCACAGGTAAAGTGTACACATTTACACGCGCAGACACACAGGACTTTAGCAGTTGGTAACTGCTAAAGTCCTATTCGGACGGTATTAGGTTTACATGGGATGCTGGAGTAATGTTATTTTGCCACAGGACGTCTGTAATATTTATGACCAATTCGTGTGGGATATTAAATCTTTGTAAAAATGGCAGAGATGGAAGTGGCTACTCGATTTACCCACTACTGTCACACCCGCATAAGGTTGTGCATCATCTTTGCACATTTATGCAAACAAAACAAACATCATTGCTTTCAAAAACAGTCACATTTATAACCACAGCCATTTGCCACAGACTTGACCCGACCCGAGATATCTGTGCCATGCATGACAAACCTAAATTACAATTTACAATTAGTTCATGCCTCCTTGAGTGCCTCCATACTCGTTTTACAAAAGGTAAAAGGCGCCAGGAATCTTTACTGACATGGAAGCGCGCAATCTAAATATTAGTGAAATGGCGCATTTGGAAGGGACTTAAATCACTGAGAAACTCTTGTAATTGTAGTTACCCCATCCCCCCATGTAAAACAAATATTGTCCAAATAGGGCTTAAGATACGACTTTAGTTTCTGTTAGTAGCCTATCAAGCGTTTTCCCCTTTGCTGACGGCCATTCCCTTTGTGTGTGGACGTTACAGGCAAAGTCATGGCCCCTCCCCCCTCCTACCCCCCTCCCCCTGTCCCTGTCCCGGTGCTCGTCCAGGCACGACTGGACAAGGGCCCGCCTGCCCTGCTGGGGAGAGGCGGAGGACCCCATCCGCCTCTCCTCGGTGCCCCCTCCTCGATTACCCCGCCGCCCCCTCCCCCGCCCATCACCAAGCTCCGAAAGATTTCCACGGCTGAGTCGAGCGCCGGCGCCATGGACCTCCGCGCGCTGAAGTCGCTGGGCTCCATGACCATCTGCGACCAACTCAAGGGCCGGACATTTTCCAATGGTCCCCCGCACCCCTTCCCTGGAGTGGAAGTGACCCACTCCCTCGGCAACAGTCGCCCAGCTTTCATGGCTGGTCCCCCGGCACTCCCTCCCCCTAATGCTGCTCCGCCCACAAAACCATTAGCCGTTAGCCCCAAATTAGGGAAACCGGACCTCCAAGGAAGGACTCGCGCAATCCCCTCATGCCCTCCTCTCCTGTCACTACCCCCCTTCTCCCCTCACCTAGTGGCTAAGCCTAAACCTGGTCCAGACGACATACCACATATACTCAAACCTCCACTGCCCCCAGCAAAGCCCAACAAGCGTGGAGGATCAGCACTACAGTAAGTCAGCTACATTGAAAGGGCTGGTGAAACCATCCTGCCTCTATGGTCTGCTTCACCTTGCATATCGGTCTGGGAACTCTCCATTTAAAACCATGTTTGTTTGCCATCGCACAATCAGCGTCCAGGTGGGTAGTTCAGTTGGTGCAATGAAGTGCCTGTGTTCAGAATATAATCCACTTGTGGGTCTTATTGTGATGGGTTAAAGGTGGTCCAATCGCCTGCTAATGAATTGATTGACGCCTGTTACCACCACTTCTATGGTAAACGACTTTCAATGCAGAGTTTCCAGACTGAGATGCTGGTGAATAAAAGCTTCTTGAGTCAATTGCAAAATTGAGAGATTCACTAACAGATTTAGTCTTTCCCTCAGAAGAGCTTCTCCAGATGGACAAAGTTTCCGTAACTCGGTGGATGAGGTGCCTGCTAACTGCAAGAAGAAACAAAACCAACATAAAAATAGTGGGGGCGACTCTGATGACGATTATGAGAATGTAAGTGCTGTGTGATGATGTTTACTTGTTGCTTTGCAGTCTTATTGACGACAAGTATTATTTTGAGTCTTCGGATCAGTAACATTTTCTGATTCACATGCCTTTATCCATGATGAGACTCACACGGCTTAACCTCTAAATTGTGTTTTGAGCTATGTTGTGTTTAGCGCAATATAATTCTACCTACTGGTTCTGTTTCTAGATCCATTTACCTGACTCGGTGTTCATCGACACAACGGAAACCATTCTTGTAGAAAGGTAAGACCTTTATTGCAGGATATATCTTGGGTACCATGGGTGCTGACTCCTTTGGCCAGTCGCTAATCGGTGCTTGTATCCCCAGGCTGTTCAAGGAGAGCTCCACACCGCCACACAATGGTCTCTACGGCATCAGGAACTCTGGCACCAAAACCTCAAAGGTAACTCATATCGTCGGTTGTTGTTGCTCTAAAAGGAGGCATGCACTGCACCACCAGGTGCTTTTGTTAATAATCAACCCAACAGCACCATTTGGATCTTGTGTGACTAAACCTTTTTATGTTTGCCAGGTCCTTGTGGTGTGGGATGTGAGTTTTGGGAAAGCAAGAAATTACAGAGTGTTTGAGGAGGTAAGTAAATGGTAGCAGTTTAATTTGACTGACCACTACTACTGATAATAATAATAATAATATTATTAATAAACATTTAACCTCTTAACAGGAGCAGAACATGTATTTAGATCGTGATGTGACCTTCCCGTCTCTGGCAGCTTTGATAGAGCACTACTACAGCCACCCTCTGCCACATCACAACTCCCTCTGCCTGCAGAGTCCCTACGGATACAACAAGCCACGGCCACCTCCAAGGTGACCCCAGCGTAGTGTAGCATCAACTGTTACCCTTACGCACTCGGGAATAAGTGCAACTATTGTGACCTATTCTTACCTGGTCCTATTCTGCAAGGAACTGCTGGTGGACCTGGGTTTTATATGACCACACCTTACCGCAACAGACCTTTGGATATGGTTACCTTAAAGCCCTGATGTCCAAACGCCTTACTTCTGCATTCAGAAATATAATAATAGGGTTTGCAAACAGTGGACAAATAACTGGAAAGAGTCACTGAAGTGCTTGAAGAGCCATTCCAAAGAGGCTCTTTTTACATTAACACTTTTCTATCCTGTGTGAAAGAGCTTGAAGTTGGCTTGGATGGTTGTACAGCGTTTGGCCACAGATGGGTGCTATATCAGTGGATTGAAGGGACATGATCAAGTTAACACAGTTGTAAAAAGAAGCACTGATTATGTTCAGTTATGCACTGGAGTTAAAGCATGTTACTGACACAAACATCCTTATATTAGCTTCCAATGTCTAATAACAGAAGACATAGTAGTCATTTTGCACTGCAATCATTGGTTGTCAATGGTTATGTCCTGGACTTTTCAGTAGTGGAGAAACCATGGTATTTTATTTAATCCAAAGGATCAATTCACGCAGTCAAACATGCCCATTAATTATTCTACAATCACTATCTGTTTGCCTCTATTTAAACTTTGCCCATGAGGAAAAGAGTTAGAAGTCAAGGGATCCAGTATGGTAAAAATCTTTTTGAAGGCAGATGATCAAAATGATATGAAATGAAATAAGTAATGATGCATGGATCTGTTGCAACAAAGGTGGACAAGATTTCGTACAAAAGACAAATTCTAGTGTAAAAACTTTGACGCAAGCTCTGTGATATAGAGGGCCAAGAATAATCAGTTTTATTCCAAGTGAACACTACATCCTTCTAATTTTACCAATAATCCTTCACTGTGGGGTGTGCCACTAATGCAATAAGCTGGCAAAGCTTGGTGTGTTGTAATGACAACCTGAATACTCTTGACCCTTTCATTGCATGTATTAGGAAAGCATTGTCATACAGAAATTAGTATATTTTGTATTTTGTTCAAATCAACTAAGGTATAGGATTGTTTTTTTTATTATGTGAACTTTAAAAAAAAGAAGAGTATAATACATTTTTTCTGGATTAAAGTGATACTTTCCAAATGACAGTATATGACTAATCCTTGATTGAAAAACATATTGAAATTATACCCTCTATATATTATAATGCAAAGGAATTGATTTCATAGACAGTTTTGATGATCAGAGGAAACTAACTATGTATAACAATGAAAATGTCATTGTTCAAGTCTACAGTATTTCTATGGTTTTATATATAAACCTAATGCAGTTAATAATGTCACCATTCTTCAATTCAAACTTTATAAATGTGGATTTAGTGGGGCATAGACATTAAAGCTTTACATATTTTTGTATATTTATAAAATGTAAATATAATGTTTTTGTAAAAATATTTTGTACAGATATA
>JAODLI010001307.1:0-32048 GCA_027575585.1 Percopsis omiscomaycus | reverse complement strand
CACACACACACACACACACACACACACACACACACACACACACACACACACACACACACACACACACACACCTCTAGAAAGGAAGCGGTGTGTAGCCAGCAGGAGTTGAGGCGACGTGCGGATCTTGGACTCTCCTTCAGGGAGCTTGAAGAGAGAGAACTCCTCGTGGACACTGTGGGGTTCCAGTGGAATCTCCTTGAGCGCCAACGGTCGCTTCACCTTCTTGTCCACTACAATCAGGGAGGGAAGTGTAATGACCAAGTCAGCCCAACGCAGAGGTGGAGGTGTTGAAGGGGGCACACATGTCTGCTTGTCACTTGCACGCCCGATAATGAACAAGCGGGAACAAATGGCAACGGCTTGGATACTGTGTTGTCGTGACTCATTCATAGCACTTAATGGCAATATAAGCAATGACTGTGTGTATGCAGAGGCAGAGGGTCTGTATTTCTACCTGTTTCTACCCAATACAGTAGTTTTAATTGTCCCATTTCTGAAATTGCAGCCTTTATCTAGTTGCGAATAAACCATCTCGTGTTGTCATTGGGAGCCAACACTAGCACTTTATTTGCATTATAAACAGGCATGGCTTTTGATCATTCTGTTGCACTTGGCTAAGAATTTCACCCCCTCCGCTTCTGCATGTGCAAAATTCCGCTGATTGGCTTGTTATGGGCGGCTGTCAGCGCCTGTCAGAGTCAACATGTTAAATCTTGTTCCTGCTCGCAAGACTCCTCTCCGCAGACCTCTTCTGTTTAGCGCTGTAGTGAGCCAACGTGTGAACACAGGCAGCCAAGTAGACCACATGAACCCCGCCCGTTTTTGCCACCCTCAGGCTTTGGTGAAAGATAAAACAATCTCAATTACTCACAGTTAACGGTACAGGAACATCTAATACTAAATGGCACATTGGAAATTACACTTACTTAAATTACAAGTATATTGTTTAGCATTGACCAAAAGTTTAGTGCGCAAAACATACATTTATTGCCATATAGAAAAAAAAACGTATTTTGCCGTTTCTCAGGACTGCCTGGGCATGTAAAGACAGCTGCCATCTTCCTGCCATCTCCCTGAGAGACACCCTCTTATGATTGCTGCTTTTGAGTGCATGCAGTTTGATTACATCAGCAAATTTCAAGCATGCCTCTGCACAGCTTAATTGCCTGTTCCTAATTTGGAATGGATAGATAAACCCCATAAATTATAGAGATATATTGTTTATCATAGATTCACCGTTCCAGGCACTTTAACAATACCCAGGACACATAATGTTACTATTCTTTGTTCCCTCAAATGTAAGCGTTCACACAGCAGCCCAATTCACAGCTTGCTAGAACAATGCCACACAAAACCACCCTCCAAAAAATATAAAAAATAAAAACTTACAGTAGCCGTCAGACTCGTCCAAGATCTCTGATTTGATGATTTCCTCAATTACGTCCTCCAGGGTGACCAATCCCAGCACCTCATAGAAGGGATCTCCCTCCCCCTCGTTGTTCACCTTCTGGACGATGGCCAGGTGAGATTTACCTGAAAGAAACATCAGTCACATTGTACAGCGCAGCCACTTGGGTGGGTTCTGTTTAAAGGGCCTGGAACAGGTGCTAATTCAACGCTAAAGCTAGCAGTAATGTTGACATGTTAAACTAGTGTCATACACAGTTGAGTTTGTAGGTCTGAAACATTCTTTTATTTTTTTGCCATCATTTGGCTAAATGTGCTTTTTCAAACTTCAGTAGTTAAAATGTATTTGTTTAATCGGGACACGCCAGATTTAGCCAACAGGCTAATTATTATTTGTCCACTGACCCATGCCAATGTCAACACACTAACCAGAGTATCAATGAAAACGACGTATACATTTTTCGCCCCAGTACCAAAATAATGTACACGCACCTTTCTTGAACTCCTCCAACATGGCGTCTAGTTTGGTGTCATTGAAAACAAAGTGCAGCGGATGATTGTAGAACTTGGTGATGGTTGTCATGGGAGTGCAGTCATAGGGGTCCACCAGGGCCAGGTCTTTGACATAAAGTATTTCCACAATGTTGGACCTGAGAAAACAAGAACATGCTAAAATACAGTTTGTACAACTACTACTTCTGCTGCTGTCTTATACAAAATATATTATTGGTAGTATTCTTCAATTGGGATGAATTCAATTTAGTACTTTTTAAAAGTTGCACACGATTCTACAATGCACACACAACGTGTAGTGTGGAAGTGTTAGCGACACTGTTCTCCACTCTGCCCCATCTGGTCAATAAATACCCTATCCCAGTAAGTGATTCTGCTTAATACGCATCAGATTCAAAGCATAGGATATCAGTTATCTTTATACACTGCATTTCTAAAACGTATTAAAAAAGAAAAAGGGACAAACAAAAAAGGTTTGCCCACCTCTCTTCCTCGTAGATGGGTACACGAGTGTAGCCGCTCTGCATGATCTCCGACATGGTGGAAAAGTCTAGAATGGCTGTGCCGGGCAGCATGAAGCAGTCCTTCAGAGGAGTTAGTATGTCCTCCACCGTCTTGCTGCGCAGAGCCCCGCGGCTGAACTCCTCCTTAACAAATTCACTGCGGAGACCAACCCCCGAGAGAAGGTTATGACAAGGTTATGACAGTATCTTCCCCACTTTCAGGATGTAAAAAAATAGGGGACTACCAACAGTCTTGTGGTGCAGAATAAAATATATAGACTTTCTTTGATCAGTGACCACAAAAAGTGCAACAAAAAATGCAAAGTCCCGTGTAAACACATAGCCTAGTTTAAATTAGTAGATACTATGTAGCTCAGCCTCAAAGCCGGCCCAGGGACACTGCGAGTGAGTGTGAGTGTGTCACCTGTATGGGTCATTAACACTGGTCCGGATCATCTCCATTACCCTCTCTCTAACTCCACATGTGCTGATATCCCTTCTCAGCACCAGGTCCAGGATTAGCCCCAGAGGACAGGACAGGGGGCAGGTCAGCACCATACAAACCTGGGCCAGCCAGGTGAGGCCTGTCGCCATCTGGAACCCATAACCCGAGCACACTATTTGCGGGATCAACTCAGCCAAGAGGAATATGAGGAAGCCACTGGTGAACACTGCAGGGGTGACTGAACCCAGAGCCTGGTACAGGAGCACTCCAAGACTGGAGTGCCCCACTGCGCATAAGAACAACAGGGCACACACCTGCCATGGAGAGATAATTGAGAGAAAGTAAACACGGTTTTATAAAGTCTTCACAGGAGCATCGTTGGCATTAGAAACGTGTGTATATAGGGGTTAAACTAAAACTCTGCCAGTATAATGACATGCCTTAGTCTATAACTTGGGAGTCGTTATCATGGCAGACACTTCCTACTTGAATGGAGAAAACTCACCAAAAAGTTTCCTCTTCTCCTAATGGGCTCCAAACGCTTTGCGGCTCGTTTCTCGTCCTCGGAACCACAGCTGTGAAAGACGTAAAGCTCCAGCGGATCCAGCCACAGCAGGCTCAGGTTCACTATCTTAAACAGCCCGCATACCAGGACCAGAAAAACTACCAGTATAGCTAGCCCCCAGGGCGGAATGTAGTCCCCAGCATTCTCGGTGCTTATACGCAGCCTGTCCAGGCCAACGGATTCCCATTTCCCTCCACTTAGCACGCAGAGGTGGTGGTAGGTCGAATACCCAGCTGCCCCATCGTCACGTACCTCCACCGCTATCAGCACGCTGTTTTGTTCACCGTCGAACTCTCCCGTCGCCCGAAAAGAAGACCCATCGCGGCGGGTCTCCTCCCCGCATGGGTCAGCATCGCCCACCACTGCCCCGGCCTCCCCCGTTCCTGCCCAGGCGAATGCGACCCACGGCCAGCTTCCATTCAGCAGATCAGACCCAAACAAGCGGAGCTTGAAACGGGCTCCTTGTGGTGCTGAGATTATGCGTTCCTTCATGCACACCCGACCCTCCGGGTCTTCCAGTCGTAGCCCCAGAACCAGCGGGGCTTGCTGGCTGCAGGCGCCGTACCTGATCCCGCAGAACAACAACAATATCATCAACAAGAATCGTAGTCCCACCAAGCTGGCCACCATATTGGAATTGGTCAACCTGGCTCTGCGCAAATCATGTGACCCGCTGCCTTGGTCGTATGGGCACGCCCACCAAGACAGAAACAACGAAACAGATCGCCTGCAGAAACTATTTTAAATATTAACTATTTAATTTAAGAAATAACACCACACTTCAAAACAGGCAAGCACTGTGGTTCTCGACTGTGCTCTTAAAATGTCAAACCTGAAATTCTGACGAAATGAAAGGCACATGTGTTCATAACCAATGAAAACCCAGAAAACAACAAGGAGGCCACGCCTATTGGTTATTGAAAAACAAGTCACTCTACAAGGACATAATAGTACTGTACCTTCTTGACTGGCTATATCAAAATATGAATGAAAAGGCAACCCTTTTATCTGTATTTATTACACGTGAATTAGTCAATGTAACCAAACATTATGCATACATGAGGCATCTGTTTTACTCTATTTGAGAACGGCAGGATGTACAATAAGATTGATAATCATCTTCCTTAAAAAAACAAAACAAAATAACAAATCATCCTTTTGACATTTCCTGTAAACTATGGCTAAAGCCTGTGAATCTAAGCAATGAATAATCCCCACTGTTAGTTACCATGTAACCCTAAAGAAAACATGGCTTTAAACTGCCAATTTGAACACAAACCCTCTGAATCTGCACACAGACAAAACACCTTTACCACAACCAGTTAATAAAACAAGAGAGAGAGTTTCTTTCAGTAGAGAAATATATCTCAGGTTTATTAACCTAATACACTTCTTAAAATGCTTAATTTTGTTATAAAACAGTATATACACATTGCTGAAAGAAAATGAAGTAACAGAAAAGCCAATCATAATAAAATATAGGCTGAGAATTTAATACCTTAAATAAAGACCAACCAGACCAACTATTTCAAAATAACTTATGAAGTAAACTGACTTTATGGCATCAGACTCTCAACTAAACTATCGTACCAAAAAACAATTTTGGACAGCTTCCCCTTTATTCCATTTTAGACACTCTTCACTGTGCAGTTTTCAGGAACCTAAAGAAAATGCTGGATGATTTCATAATGTGCATGGGGGGAGGGGGGTGACATCATTGCTACACAGCTATTACGTACAGCCAGTGGCCCGAGAGTCCTGCTCCAGAAAGTCGTAACCTCGCCTCAGGCCTAATCATAACACGGTGCTAAACACCACACCATAGGAGCGGCTGATAAGCTCATGCTCCCATGCCACGAAACAATAACGAGAGCTTAGCAGGTTGGACGCGCCATTAATACCGGAGGAATTTCAATATGTTTTGAGTGGCACACAGAGACAGAGGGGGGGGAGGGAGATCTCAGTGAGAAGATGGAGTGGGAGGCAAGGAAGACAAGAATGGGGGCCGAAGATAAGAATGTCAGGGAGGAAAAGGATGGGATTAGGAGGAGAAATGGGGAGGATGGGAAAGGAGAGCCAAACCTTCAGGCCGCTGGAGACTAGAATGGTGTCATTATTATTACTACTACGAGTGGTGGTAGTAGTAGTAGCTAATGAAGTGACTAATAGCCAGGGACCCCACATGCACACAGGGATTTGGGGTCACGACTCACTTCAGAACCACTAGGGCATACAGAAGAGCAAAATGTTGTTTGAAGTCAAGTTTGTGCAATATTTATTGCTCTGCAACGCCTTCCTAGTAAAACAAACGAAACGACAATGTTACCATCTCCTGCTACAAATTAGACGCTAGCTATTTTCAACCTCTCTCTCGCCCTCACACAAATGCCTTGCTCCCTACGTGCAGAGGATTTACAGTGATGGAAGAAAAACAGCATTTATAGAACCAAACATTTCTCTGGGCAACAATGACCCACTGGAACATGCGCCTTGGTTGGAAGCCCATTACACAGAGCTACACCTTGAGGTGCAAGTCTGTAGAAAACAATAAAAAATAAATACATTGTTTACAATAAATACAACATGACTTAGCTCAACAATTAATTTCAATTCCTAGTGGCCTGGAGTCATACAGCCAACCAGCGGCTTAACTGAAAACCAATATAAGACCATTTGCTACATGCGACCTATATGAACCAGCAGGCAGCATAAAAGGATAAGGCTGTGCTGACTGTTAACTTCTGTATTCAAAGAGCAGGTATTTACTCTCAGATCAGTAAGCTGAAAGGTCCCGTCTTTGTCTACAAAATCAAACTCTATGGTCTTTAAAGATAGCTGATCTTCTCACCCAGCATATTATCACCATCTGGAAGAGAGATGCTTTGGAATTATGGTAAATATATATATATATATATCTTCTTCTTCTGTGTAACACATTAGTTTAAAGTCTTTTGTTTAAACCAGTGATAGCTTATACGAGTGACAGTTACAACTGTCTTAAATAAATCACTGCAGCTATCATCAACAAAATAATTTCTCTTTGCAGTCACTAAAGTTACTTGTGTCACTGCATACATAGGAAAAGGTAGATCACATGCTAGCAGCTTTAATATCTGAGCTCTCATTCACTCACACAGGGCGAGAAATGAGAAGCTACAGTTGTCTTCCGAATAGACGTTCTCTTTAGCCCATACAGAAACAGAACTAAACATTTTCTTTAACTTACCCTCTGCTCTAAACATGGGTCACCAAAGTACAGCATAATACACACATATACAGTTTATATGTACACAAATTATATTATATACATATAAGTTAGGGTACTTCTCATATCAAGTGTCAATGTACTGTAGGTTAATTCATCATGTGTATGGAATGTCTTAGTTTAATATACACCAGTGAGTATATTGTAACAAAATGTGTCCGGTTAAATTTGCAGATATGTTTTGGCAATGTAAAAATTAATGAAAATATGAAGGATTTACAAATAATGCCTTAAAAATGTAAAAATCTTGCTTTTAATATGCCATCTTGCCATTAGGGTTGGGCGATATGACAAGACACACTGTGATTCCATGTTGTGAAATGAAAGTGCTTTTTGACTTGCCTTTTTTCAGAAACAGTCAACAGGTTTTTTATGCCAGGAGCCAATATTCTACCCCATTTGGAACATAAACAAAACAAGTAATGCCCTTTATACATAGAAACTGCATGGTTAAACAAAACATAATTTAAATATATAACAAAGTCCAGTTCATTTGCAAACCATTGAAAACAGTAAAAAAAAAAAATCCATGATGCAGTAATTGTATAGCAGTTGATAACCTAATCACTGAGCACAGCAACTCGAAACAGTGTATTTGTATAGCCTAGTGTACTATAAATGTTTAACTAAGGAGAAGGCGCTATTAGCATACATACAGCATTATTCACAGTGAGGGTGTGTTGGTAAATAGGTAGGGGGATTGGTCAGTCACCTGATATTTACAGCAGGTCCTCGAATATGTACATCAAAGTTCTCAAGAACCCAAGCAAGAAAGCAAAAATAAAATCTCTAGAATATAAAACTGTCAAATCATATTAATATGTACAAATGAATCTTGCACAAAACAAACTTTATGCTTTAAAATTAAATAATTTCTAATATATTGCTGTGATAAAGACGTAGGTAAGCAGAGTACACACCTTTCACTCTTAACCTTAATACCTATTTAACGTTGACATCAGTCTCGGAACCGAGTCATACAATACAGCACAATATAATGTTTTAAAATATTTAATGGAAGCTGTGAATGTTATTAATGCCCACTAAAATGCCAGATGTGCTCAATGTATTGGTAGTTACAGCTGCATATAACTTTGGAAATTTCAACCTCTCCACATATTTCACTGCATCTGCTGAAATCAGTGTCTCCCATTGTAGTAACTCTTTGTTGCGTAAACCAGAATACTCCTGTGGCAGTATATTTCCTGCCACTGTAGTTATACACTGTAATAGTACACAGATACTTGGCAAATAAAATGGGTTTTATGCTCTGCTGTGAAGTTTCAATGGGCCAATGTCAAGAATAATAGCAATTAAAAGTTTATATTTTACTGTAAAAAAGGTAGCCTATGCAGTTTTAACTTAAATGTTGAACAATAGCAATATCACCTTTGGAAGCTGCAATCTTTGGAAACGGGGAGAAAAAAAAAACCCAGTACAGAACAATAACCTGTTTAGACAACAGGATACAGTATAGGTCACACTTTGTGGTTGCCATAAAAACAGGACATGCAAAGACAAAGACTAAAGAGAAAAAGTTTGGTTTAGGTCCTTGCCAGAAGTGACTTCAGCGCAGCAGTAATATTTGGAAAAACACCAGCCCTCCTGCCACCCCCACCCTGTATTCACAACAGTAGAGTCAGTCCCTCTCGTCTGTTCTGTCACATCTTCATGACCGGAGGAGGAACATGCAGAAAAAGAGAGAGAGAGAAAGAGAGAGAAAGAGAGAGAGAGGCGGTCAGATGGTGCTCTCGGTGTGCGCGTGGCTGATGGTGTGCACGCAGTGGGGGGCGGAATGCGCCAGCGGGTGGCTTGGCCTGCGGGCCCCCACGCAGTTATGCTGCTCGCCCAGCAGAGAGGTGGTCTCCCCCGGCCCGTTCTCCGGGCAGGTGGCGGGAGGGGAGGCCTGCGGCTTGGCGGAGGAGGAGGAGGAGAAAGAGGAGGAGGAGGGTGCCGAGTGGGTGTGGGGGCCGCACGTGTTGCTACCTGCGGCGGAGGGGGGCGTTTGAGACAACGGAGCGTCTCCGCTCCCAGGCTGACCCAGCCTGGGAGCGGAGGACGCGCTCGGGAGCAGGGAGGTGCGGGCGGCGGGCGGCGTGGAGTAAATGATGGAGGGCGGCCGCTTCGCCGCCGGCGGCGTGGCGAGGGGCAGTGGCGTGCGGGCCGCTGGAGGCGTAATAGGGGGCAAGGACACGGCCGTGGTGTCCAGGCGGGAGTGACTGCCCTCTGGAGACTGGGGGGTGCTGTCCAGCCGGGACGTTAGCAGACCGTTCTGGTACTGGGACCGGGTGATCTGAGAAAGGCAATGAAAACACAGAAGATACGAGACATCCTGAGACATGAGAGACACCACAGTGCAGTCCATGACCATGTCCAGTCAATTACAGTTAAGCCTGAAGCCTCTTAGCTTTTTCTGTGAACATCGCACATACACACTAGATTTTTAGAATCATTACTGTAAATGTAAACGTACAGTTGTATGCAATTGTGCAAGTTTATATCCTTCCCCTGTTTTGTAGGTATCAACTAAATAATTCAGTTATAAGACCTTACAACTGGAAACTTTAGCTCTTTTTTTTTTTTTTTTTTACTTCCACATTTGTATTAGCTTCTTTTTAATTCAATAATCAAAATATGTAATTTGGTCAAACTTTTGTATGCAACTGTACTGGTATGAAAACAGCAGATTGTCACTATAAAATGGTATAGCTGAGTGAGCGTAAAACACTGTTACCTTGACAAACTGGAGGTCTGTGAGTGCACGCACGCAGAAGTCCGGTGTGTAGTGGATGGGCGTGCCCGGGATCTGAGTGTTGCTCCCGCACACAGAGTTGGTCTCTGGAGCGCGGTCGGCGTTCAAGGACGCAGAGCGGTTCAGACCTACCCCGTGAGATGGAGAACGGAACTCTGGGATTGACAGAGAGACAGAGTGAGCGAGGGGAAGAAAAAAACCGAACTAACAAACAGCTAGTGCAAACAGACACAAACACACAAGTGTGAAGATGCAGCCATACCTGCATCCACAACAGGAGAGCACATATAGCACAAAAATACAACAGAGATAGTTAAAGTACACGAAGATGAAGATGAGAGGAAGCTAGCAGCATTGGCATTTGGCTGATGATGATGAGACAGAGAAACAGAACAACAATGCTTGAAGACGATTCAGGCATTCGAGTCAAGTGGCAAGACCCCGTAACACAACACAACACACGTAAACAGTTGCAATGTGTAAACGACAACGTAAACATAAATCGATTATGACTGGCGGTTAGTGACGAGGAGGATGATGATGATGATAATTATGATGCCAGGAATATGACAAGTACAATTAGGTCATTTAGCAGACACTTTTATCTAAAGCGACTTACAATTACATGCTACTATTACATGGAGCAGATAGGGGTTAGGCATCTGGCTCAAGGATGCTTACAATTCTGGGGCTCGAACCCACAACCATCTGGCTGGGAGTCCAACACCTAGACCACTAGACTATCCTGCCCCTTACAATGAGGTATTGTTTTTACATTGTATGCTTATTTAAGATGCTGTGAGCTTAGAGGGGACGCCACAGCTGGCCTGAATCAGTGATCTAATGGAAGGTTACAAGCAAAGTGTGCCGGACTTGTCTGGGTGCGGTCAAAGCTCAAAGAGTACACAGGCCTTCATTCCACACAAACCCCAGCCGATCACAGTGAAGTGTCCACCACTGGCTGGTGAGGAAAGCATTTAATTAATCTGCTGTAGCTGTGGCTTGGGAGTGAAAACCTGCATCTCCTTGGTCTTCAGAGGCACATGGGTTGAGCACTAGTGTGAAATAATGGACAGTGGCTTGAATAATGACCACAGAAACTCAGTTAAGTGTCATTGAGCAAATCAGGTGGGGAATTATTTATAAAAATAAATAAAAACATTCAGGCTAACCAGAGGTCTACAGTCAGACTACTATTCGATTATGGGTGTTAAATATTACAAAACATCTGACCATGGATCAGTGGTTAGAAGGGGAAGGAGGTTGTGTGAGCGATAATAGGGCGCAGATGACAGGGGGCGCCGATGAGTTGGAAAAGCTCCACTTTAGAGCCCTATCCAGCAAGTCACCCCCCTCCCCCCTTCTTGTGGTGATGTAACATCACAGGCTGAGTGCTCACCCCCGTTATCGGCTGTGACACATGAACGAGTCGACAGTAGAGTCAGCATCCTCGGGCAGATGTGTGCGTGTGTGCACAGAGGCTGATTTAGCAGCTCAGGACAGCCTTTAGGCCATCGGGGGGCAGGCGGTGCCCTTGAACCTGACACTTCCTATACCCTGAAGCCAGTCAGGCCAGCGCATGAAACTTAAATGTGCCAACAGAGAACACGGGGCAGCACAGAGACAAGCTATGCAGGGACACTGTGAGGGACTAGGGTTCCCATTCAAGCCTCCCCCCCCGTTTTCAGTTCCAACACATTTATGCTGGTTTAGTAGTCAGACAGAACGGTGAGGAGAAAAGCTAGCTTCAAAGCTTTTGCTTGAGCACATAAAATAGATACGAAGCAAAACTAAAACGCTGTAAAGGCCTGGTCACTGGTGCGTGGTCTGTATTCACTCTAGGCTCGTACTTGCTGGAACAGGGCTCTGAAGATAACGTAAGAGAGAAGAAACTAAATTGGATTAAACAAAATGTTTAAAAAAAGGAAGCCCCTCCCGCCCCTCCCTCCTCAGGCCCATGCGAGTCTTTACCTGGGAAACGAGAGAACAGTGAAAACCTCTTAAGCGAGAGGCGTCGTGGAGGGGGGGAGGCCACTGAGGGGGAGAGAGGGGGGGTGACGGCTGAGAACGGGGTTGGGGGGGGTGGCAGAGGGAGAGAGAGATGTTCTTGTTTAATTATTCACAGGGCCAGCATGCTGTGTGTTGTATTTCTGGTGAACTTTAACACAACTTTATGTCATTGTTTTATCCGGATGCAGTCTCACTGACGCACTGTAAAGGTTTAATAAGTATTTGTTGAGCTGATGTTGCACGGGGGCTATAAATATTCCAGTAAACTACAACTGACATAAATCAGTGCCATGAGATAATTATAGCCCCAGTTCGGACCACATTAAAATAATATGGGTCTTACAGGGGTTGCGATATGTATCTTTGAGATATTCCCATTCAGAAGTGGCCCGGATAAGGTGTGTGCGGGCGGAACAGTTTGGGCCATCGCATGCACAGTTAATTTAAAAATCTTTATATGCATTGGCAAAGGCACAGGGGAGGTTATTTTGTCTCTCTGCCAAGGCCTTGAAGTTGCTGTTAATGACTTTTTTTCTTTTGGATGAAACAATTTTTTATATTTTTTAAATTGAGATGACTTTTATAGTCCGACTTGCTTTTATGTTTTAAAATGATGTCTGCATCACATAGTGGTTCATTGTTAATGAAATGTTGTCTTCCTGTGTGACTGTCACATGCTAATGGGCAAAAAGCCTACAGCACAATGTGTACTTGTCTGTTCTGCGGCAGTGTCAGCACAATATAAATACACTACATAAATGTATTGTATGCATAGGACAGTGGTGGTCAAAGGCTTGGGATATTGGCACATCATACAGTATACATGCATACGTCCAGGAACCTACCTCCTAGGAGTGCACGTGCACGTGCACAAGCACGATAACAAGGGGGAGACTGTAATTCGGTTCTATAAATTGTTCGATGGCTGAAATCATAGTTCATGTGGAAAGGGGTGTCGTACAGTGGGACCTACTTAACGTTAGTTTCAACATACACTATGGCCTAGTTAAGCCTCTTAGTTAAAACACATCTTAGTTATTAAGCTGCAATGTGATTTGAATTGTTCAGGTTTCTACACACTCTGTACACAGTAACCGACATTAAAGACTAGATGGGGCACTGGGTACCTTAAATGAGCAATGAGTGTTGTTTTATTTGAGACAGCTCATTTAATTCAATATTTACAATTGACCAGTTAATGGACTGACCTCGGACTAAACACAGTTAATTAATAAGAAATAATAATGAATCATATTTTCGTTTTAGAAAATGAACAGCTTTCACTGTATTTTAAATGTTAGACTTCCGGCTTGACAAATGGCAGTACACAACATGCGCACAGACACATAGAGCAGCATAATGTCAACACATAGCACAGAGAACAGCTCAGCAGAGATAGACAGTAAAAAAAGAAGAGAAAAAGGAAGGAAAGGGGGTAAAACTTTTGGATTACCCAATTCCCTATTACGAACGCCTATGTCTGAAAACACCGCTACGCTTTTTGAAGTGTACTGATAATGAGAAAACAGCTCTATGATAAAGAATACTGTGTCACCATTGCTGCTGCTTTTTATGTTAATGTAATGATGGGACCCAAAACAATCAAAACAAAGTTTAGCAGCCACGACTTACAATGTGATGTGTCTTTGATACTGCCCACTGACACTTCCAAGGTGTATTGGTAGCCTTCTCAAGCAGGCTAGCATCATCTAACACATGCAAACCTCCTTTTATAATGTCAGTGTACATTTTAAATGTAATGAGTAAAGGATTGCATTTTGCGGTCAACAGTAGTGCTACAGTGTAAAAAAAAAAATGGTGGGTTGGGCCCTTAAGTATAAAACATTATTTACACAGTTCATCCCACCGACACCCTTCAATGAAAACAGGGTCAAAGATTATAATGAGGCTATGGCTCCAGCCAGCTAAAAAACAATATTTTTTTAAGATTTACAATTATGTTTAATCAAGTCAAGGCCTTCTTCAACGGTAAAGCAATCCTCCGATCTTTGTTTGTGCTAAGCCTGTCAACAGCTCCACTAGTGAGTCAAGAGGCGTGTTGCCAATTCAGTGACCAATTCAATTCTGTCAAGAAACAAAATAACATTTATGGTAAATTATGGTAATTTCAAGCCATGTCGTGAAGTTTAAGGTCAGCAAACAGTTACCCCTACAGTGGGGAAATAATACGGTTGAAATGTGGAAATGGCTCTCAATGTAAGCCAAATTAAGGTAAAGTGGTAATGTGATTATTGTTAGAGGCCTAAGTGCTGACAGATTAGATCCATGTGCTAGAACAGACGGTCTCCTGTCTGCTGACGGAGAAGTGTTTTGTACACTTGTTCACGTACGCAAACCAAAACGGCACGTGCATGCGTGAGTGTGTAAACTGTCTCACCCAGTGTCGGCGTGCTGAGGGCCATAACTCCGTAAAAAGAGAATGGCCCCGTTTCAAACTTCATGTTCTCGTTTCCTGCTTCTACTTCCACTCGCCCCTAACAGACACAAGAAAGGGCAGTGAATCTGGTTAGCACAGGAGACCTTGTCTGAAAAGGGAACTAATTCAGTTTGATATGTGTAATCATTAGCGCAAGCAGAAACAAAACTTTGAACACCAAGTATGAAAGATGATAATGATGATAATAATAAAAATAATAAATAAAAATAATAATCGCTTTGGATAAAAGCATCTGCTAAATTACCTAATTGTATTGTAAAACTTTCTGTACAAACATTACAATGGACATGTAAACTATAAATGCCTATGACCCGATCTGCGTTATACCAGTGTTGTGGTTATTACGTCACAGCCATGAATAATGTAAACACAACCACACATGAAGCTAATTAGTTTGGCTTGGAATTTGGTGTGTTTCTCTAAAGTCCAGCAGGTGCTGGGATTCTCTGAGGGGGGTTGGGTGCTTCTGTTAGCAGGTAACGGGAACACTTGCAGAGGCCCTTGTGTCTTTCTGCTTTCAAAACCCTACCGTAAAAGCCCACACAGCTTCAGTATCGTTGTCCAGTCACCCCATCCCAGTGACCCCAATGAGGTGACACACACACGTTCTTAGATGGTGGAATTGGAGGAGCTATGGTCAGGTTGCATGCAGGGTGTTTGCAGTCACTGCATCAACACCTCAGGTGTCACCAGCTAATCCTGTATCTGTGTATGCATGCATGCATGCATGCATGCATGCATGCATGCATGTCTGTATGTATGTATGCATGCATGTATACACACAAGGGGTAAAAACGGTCCCAAAGTCCAGCAAAACAACCACAAGACAGCCTGGCTACATGCACACCCAGGCGGGCCACACATGCACTGAATTTGTGGAGTGAATGATGAAAAAAAAACAACAACAGTGAGCTGATTAAGACATCACCCTGATCTCTGCTCCGGGTCAAACCAGCTAATCCCCTTCCTTGTCACTCAGAGGGGAGGGGCTTTGTGTGACAGCCTGGTAGGGATGGGGGGTTGTCCTTGGCCTCAACATTGGGGGGGGGGGAGCTTTTCATTTTAAGGTCACTGTTTGTAAGCCTCAGCGTATGGGGTTCTCATCACGCGTTTGGGTACACGCACGCAGTGTATATTCATGTAGCCATATATACATATAGTACATAATGTACATATTTCTGCCCGCTTTAACGCCAAAGTCATTTGTCTGGGCACCAGGGAGAGGTTTGTGACCGAGCGATTCAGCCTGTTGGTTAGAAATGTCTTTAACCCTTTGCTTCCTGTTTTGCCGTTCGTCCTCTCTCTTACACCAGAGGATCGGAGAGAGGTCCATATTTAATGACACCAAAACAATGTTATTCTGTTGAACATAGTGACGTCTGTTTGAGGAGTGTAATGCATATAAACACACACACAACTACGTCACTTTTATCCAAAGCGACTTACAATGAAGATAATTACTATGTATTACAAAGAGCAGGTAGGGGTTAGGCCTCTTGCTCAACAATGCTTACAGGTAGGCCAACTCTGGGGCTCGAACACGCAACCTTATAGCTGGGAGTGGAACACCCAGACCAGTACGCACGGAAGCCAAAACCGGAATGTGTATGATTTGATTACTAAACCTACACTAACCTAGGTACACTAAACCTAGTCACTCTGGTAAAAGCCTCATCAATTCATCCATTAGTACAGTATACTGTAAATGATGTGTGTGTGTGTACCTGCAGAATGAGTATAAAGTAATCCACAGGTTTCCCCCTCTGGTAGATGAAGTGCTGAGGGCAGCGCTTATCGGTCTCATTAAACTTGATTTCCTGGATGACGTCCGGGTGTCTGAGGATTCTCAGCAACACCTTCTCTGAGATCTGGAATGGGCTGAAGAGGCTCACCTCTGGGCATGGCAAAGCAACAGGCAACATTGGGAAAACATTAAGAATGGGTATACGCTTTGTTTTTTGAATGGGCACGAATAAAACCCATGAACAAAAGGTCACATGAACAAAAGGTCACATGACCAACGCATCTCCCACAGGTTATAAGTGGGTTGGAGGGTTGTTAAAGGGTAGCTAAAGGGGTAGCGTAAATCTGAACACCGCTTGGGGCGTGTATTATGCTTGTGCCTGTATGCTTTGTCCAATCAGGTTCCTCAGATTAGCCTGAGGGTGATCTGAACTCAAATTCAAATTCTGGTATCTTAATAATAATTATTATTATGTAAATAATACTAATAATATACATGAATTAACTTGCTCAAACACAGGGGGCTTTAGAATACTTACTGGTGTATGGAAGTTTTGTGAGACATTTGACTGTACACTCACGCTCAACAGTAGGTTCTTTCTTTCTAAAATTCTTTACTTCTCTAGAGCATGAAACATTAGCATAAAAAAGGGAGTCTGTGGTACACTTGCTCTGAACATTAGTGTTCCAATTCCAAGTATATCCAGTCGGCCAGTGTATTCATCCGCCGGTAGGAAATTCCAAATAGCACACTGTTGTTCAAAAGAATCTGACCCACAGACTTCTTTTCTGCAAATGTTTCATGTTTTCTTTCAACCTGCTTAATATTTTACTTACAAGTATGTCCGATTTGGACACAATGTGAGTGAATGGAGAGTGACAAATGATGCCGTCCACACGACTAAAGAAGCCAGTGTTGAGAGTGAGTGCCAGCATATGGACTTGTACTGAGGTAAGGAACATACGGTCCAATGTCTGATAAAACTTCAATACCGCTTTAACTACGTTTGTCATCCTAGCCTGGCCAGGCCAGATGATCACTCAGCATAGACCTTAGCTGGAGAGAACGCCTGCTGAATGACATTCAAACATGCTGCCGTCTTGCTGTGAGCTCAGCTGCCTCTTCCTCAGTGCCCACCTGTGGCCAGGAAACGGTGCGCTGCTAGCATCAGCTGAGGGGAGATCTTCACATTACTATCGCTCTCCTGCTTGAAGGCGGAGAAGTCCCGCTTGTTCTTATTGGGATCCACCTTCTTCCTGTTTCTGTTGTCAGCTGGAGAAAGGGAAAGGAGGTTACTGTGATGACAGAAACAGGTTGTGAAAGACAATCCTTTAGATAAGATATAGGAGTACTAATATGTCGTAATAGTATTAGTATTGCAACTGTCTAGTGTCAACTCACTGTATAGATCAGACTCGTCCAAGATCTCTGATTTGATGATCTCCTCAATTACGTCCTCCAGGGTGACCAATCCAAGTACCTCGTAGAAGGGATCTCCCTCCCCCTCGTTGTTCACCTTCTGGACGATGGCCAGGTGAGATTTACCTGCAGAAGAGAGGGGTCAAATCAGGACTGTTCTGCTGAAAGATTATAAAATAATATCATTTTCTTTCTTTATTTTAATGAGATCTATCTATATAGTGTTATAATCTCGAACAGACTACAATCGTGTAGCAAAAAGCAAACAAACAAAAAAAACAACCGTTTTCACACTTAGCAAACATTTTGCTTTTGTGGTTCCTGCCTCCCAAACGTCAGCGGATGAGCATCCCTGTTGTGCTCACCAGTCAGTGGAGTTAGATCTGTGGGAGCTAAATCAGTGGATTTAGCCTGACTGCTGAGAGGACAGACTCCATTCCTTAATATAGACCAGACTGGGCTAAGCTTGGGAGAAAAGTAGTTGCAAGAACTGCCAAAACAAGATAAAGAAGCGACACTGATGGAGGGGGGGAGGGGCGGGAAAACAGATGACGGATGCTGGTTTAGTTAAGTAGTAAGAAAGAGCCGGTCTGTGCTGGTGCATGATTCTATGAAACTAAAGGGAGACAGCTTTTCGTTGTGACGCATGTCTTTCCTGGATAAAGTTAAGGGCCAGGGGAAATTTGTAGTCAGGTTTAAAGCAGAAGTGAACTTTTGTTAAATCCTTAACTGTTGGCATTCGCTATGAATCAACCCCATTCACTTCCATCGTTTCTCAAAACCCACTTCTTAGGTATCTGCAAAGCTGATAACCATCTCTACTGGTACTAGGCTATGTATTCTGTAAGTTACTCCAGTTTGCAGAAAGTGTCGTAGCGACTAACATATATATATATATATATATACACACACACACACTTTGGATGAACAAACTGGAGTAACTTGAAGTCATTGGTTAAATCAATTGTCTCTGTATAATGGGTATGCTGCATACCAGAAGACCGCTAGGTACTGCAGTGGTGATCCACAACTGCCATTCTGAAAAAAGTACAGTTCTTTCCACTCAATTAGCAGGAACAAGTTTTAGTCAGCAAACGTTTAACAACCCCAGAGACAAAACTAACGGACCAAATTAACGTAATTACTCAAACTGAGCATTACAATAGGCATTTAAACCGGAACCTTGATTGTTAAATGGTTCAAACAGATGCCTTCAATGTGTATTGGTGCATTCTGCAGCATTGTTTTTCCCAGAGCACTGAGTGGGAAGCCAATAACTAAGCCAGGCCTTGTTTATGGGCCGTCCAGTTGGCTACAGACTACACTGTTTAAATGTTTATTTGCTAGTTATGCCACTGATGCCAGCCGGGGATATTTTCTTTAGCTTCTCTTCTACCGCAGCACACAATTCAGGGCAAGCATAAGAGGGACCTTCGGTGTCTTGCTCAAGGACACTTCAGTGGGATGAAGGTTTACAAGGGCTTGTGGCACAGGGCCTAGTTTTTAGCAGACAATTCAAAAGAGATGTACAACAGTCAGCTTTGAGTCGGTTCCACAATACAATGCCAGGCCCTCTGTAAACATGCAACTCTCAGAGATTCTCACCACTCTGTGGCACAAGCCAACTTGACCACAGCTGTTACAAGTCACATGATAATCAGTTCTGAGTCAGGCGTGCGGTTCTCTCAGGACCCAAACTGCCGAACATCTGCTTATGAGTACGACCACAAATGTAAAACAAAATGCATGTTACATAGACAGCCGTTGGTTTTGTTCCATTTTAGGTGTCAGCTGGAATTTTCCACTTGTCAATAAAATGATCAATATACACTAAGCAGAGTTGGGGGAGGGGAGGGGGGGGGGGTACATTAACACAGACAAGCAGGCATAGTAATGTGTGCTCATCTGGAAATGGAATGCTGTCTAGACAGGGGGTACACATACAGACAGCAAGAAGGTGTCCACCACACCCACACACACCCATACAGGTCTAAAAACACACCTTTCTTGAATTCCTCCAGCATGGCATCCAGCTTAGTGTCATGGAAGACAAAGTGTACGGGATGGTTATAAAACTTGGTGATGGTCTTTAGTGTGGTGCAGTCGTCAGGGTCCACAAACGCAAGGTCCTTCACGTACAGAATATCCACGATGTTGGACCTCTCATCGTCGTAGACAGGAATGCGAGTGTATCCGCTCTCCATGATCTCGGACATGGTGTTGAAGTCAAGCACCGCATCCGCCTGGATCATGAAGCAGTGCGCTATGGGCGTCATCACGTCCTCCACCGTTTTGTTCCGGAGCTCCAGCGCTCCCTGGATCATGTTGAGCTCCTCTTTCACTAGGTCGTTGTACGGCTCGGTGACTTTCAACATTCCCACAAGTTTCTCCCTGTTGTACACGGTGCCTATCTCCTGGCCTAATAGCACGTCCAGCAGCTTGCTCACAGGGAAAGACAGCGGGAAAGTCAGTAACATGAACAACTTTGTTACTACTATGGTGTTGGCACCCACAGCGAGACCGTGTCGAGAGCACAGTGCTTGTGGTACAATTTCACCAAAGATAACGATGCCAACTGTGGAGGCAACTACTGCACCCAAACCAGAGCCTATAAGGTCATCGAGCAAGATGGTAAGAGTGGTGTTCACCAGGACGTTGCCTAGAAGCAGGGAACACAACAAATAGTTCCCTTTGCTGCGGATGGGCTCGATTTTTCTGGCATATTTTTTCTCTTTCTCTGTACCGCAGCTTTGGACAATGCGAAGCTCCATGGGGTCCAGAGCCATAAGCCCCAGGTTCAACCCGCTGAACATACCAGACAGCACCAACAGACAGCAGATGATGATAACCTGCAGCCACATGGGAAGTAACGACTTTTTCTCCTCCACCACCAGTAGCCTGCCGTCACTCTCCCCCATGAGAACCCACCTGCTCCCATCTGCACTCAAGGTACACAGCCCATATTCCTTGTCTGGCTCGCTCTTGCGAAGTGGCTTAATGTTTACGCCAAGAACCCCCGTCGTTCCTCGACGACTGACATTCATGAAGGTCCCGATGCTAATATCTTTGGTGAAATCAACACAAGTCCTGTTGGCCTCGACCGTGTCGCTTTCACCCCCCTCTTCGTCCTCTTCCGCTAGGTCCGTAAAGCGGATTTGCGTCCAGGTACCGGAGTGAAGCTGCACCCCGTAAAACCGGAGTTGAACGGAGCTCTCCTCGGTCACCTGGATGACACCGTTGTCAGTGGTGGTGGCCGGTTTGTCGCTTCTCTCTAGCCGCATACCAAGCACGTGCGTTCCGCCGCCGCTGACACTCGATGTCGCTGTCTCTGTCCGCCCATCGACCACGCTCCATAGAAAAATAATTAAAGTTAGCACGTATCCTTGCTTTCCGCTCCATTCTGTCGCCATGTTTGTTTCACTCTTCGGCGACCTGGGAGCTGACGTCATTTACTCATGAAGCGCGGCTCCGCCCATCTGTTATTACCTCCTACCGGACAGCTACAGGTAGACGCCACATAGACATTAATACAAGAATTATTCTAACGTCTACGGGCGGACGCACTCACAAGCATGCGCGCGCACACATTCATTTTGAAAGGGTAGGCCTATATCAGTCAGCAAGGCTGTAGCATTGCCTGTGCAGCGCGGGTCTATGGTAATATTCCACACAAACGGGCTAATATCAAACACCCTAACCATAAACACTGCAGCATGCCTACATAATCGTCAGCTATGCTTCCTTCTAGGTTATCTTGGTCTCCACCATGAGTCAGTATCTTTCATTCTGTCGGTTGAATCAGTGTCAGACGGGCAGCCTGTGACTGTGGTGCCCAGTGGTTTCTTACCCAATTGTATTAAACACAGCTGTTATGTAAAGGCGCATGGCATCTGTGTGGCCCCTCCCCCCCTGCACCATCCCGCATCTCACTGGCGCTGTGCCCGTCCGACACATTCAGCTGCAGGAAAGGCAGTTGGCTACCGTTTTAGCCCTGTCAGCGTTTTTTCTCTAATAACTCGCAAAACAGAATTGCAAGGCTTAGTCAACACGCATCAATATCCTTTATATCCAATGTTACGAAAGGGTTCTTTTTAATGTAAAAAAATATTAAAGCTATACCATTTAACTTTATGCAGTCGATCTATCTATCTATCTGTCTGTTCATCCGTTATGTTTAGGCATAAACCATGTTTTACTATAATGTCCCCATAGACATCCAAATATATTATGATGTCTATGACCAATGACAGTTATTTAGTATAACAGTGTTCTTCCGGCCCCAGGCTTCTGTCGCCCTCTAGTGGTTAAATAAATGGTAGCCAAACCTTTTGGCTGGGGATTAAAAATCGAATAGGACGCCTTTGATGTTCAGTTATCTTGTACATCACATCACTGTGGCATAAATGATCATTTTATGATCAATATTCTCTAACCTCTAAGTGATACTATATAGGCTACTTAGTAATACTGTCTATAGAGCAGCTCAGTGAATAGACAATCACAATTAGTGTGAATGGAGGAGTACAGCCACAACAATAATCAGAGCATGAAGTCCAGATATGCAATTCTTCACTGATCCATGATCATAGGCTTTAATTGTGTAAAGAAATCAACAACAAACAACAAACAATTGTTGAAAAGCCTCATTCCTCCGGCCTATAACTTTACATTTGTTTGCCCACAGGGCCAATCCACCTATTGATTTACTAGTTTATCTAGTAGACACGGGTAACAGTAATAAACCACCCAAAAGTCCAGTGTCCGTGTGGTATATTTTACATAAATGATTGTCCCGGATGGTTCTAGTTAACAGGTTCTTGTCCTGGTATCGGCACCTGTAGGCCCAGGATGGAGCCCTTTACCAACACAGGCCTACTTTCAGTCCATCCCAATATATTAGTTCAATAATACAAATTAAACCTTCCAACCAATCCTCATTTGTTAAAGGCAATACAGTCAAGGGGGTTCAGGTACGTCCATAGTCATGTCCAGAGTTCAGGAGCCATTGATTTAAATGTAAAAGGCAAAATAACTGACTAGTTTTAAATAGCAACGGTTCAGACCAGTATACTGCATTCTTCCGTCGTCCAGGGATTTTGTGTGTGTGTGTGTGTGTGTGTTGGGGAATGTCTGCCCACATCACTGCAGTTGGCTGTCTTCCAGGCCCCGTGAGCCCTGCGTCACGGTCTCCGGGGGAGGGAGGACTTCCACGTTGTAGCTCACCTTCTTGGATTGCAGAAAGCTGTAACTGTTGTCGAAACACAGCACGTCTGGAAAGAACAGCAGAATGAACCTTGTAGGAGGAGCTCCTTCATTGCGTTGTGTTAAAGGGGCATGCCCAAATGGCCTAACACGCTCATTATTTTGAATTAATCTGAACATAAATATTTTCAGGCAATGAATGAAGGGTTAAATGACCAACATCCTAACTATATTGTGTTAGAAACAATTTTCTATTTTTATTTATTTATTTATTTATAAAGGTCAACGCACATTGATCAGTGTTTCTGTAAATGCCAGTGTTCCAACTGCAGTCCTTTGGTCAGTTGTTTTGACACCTATAATTTGCACTCACAGGTTCCAGGCTCCGGGCAGGCCAGGCAGCTTTCCTCTGGGACGAGGTGCGCATTGTAACGCTCACTTGGCAGCACCTGAAGCATGTCGGACACTTTCTGATCGCCCCCCTCCTTCCTCCTCCTGTACACACCAAACCCTATGTCCGCCCCATTGCTGGCAAACTGCCACCTGCGCACGAGCAGCAGGTGCGGGGGGACAGATGACAGTCACCCATTTTGTCAGGTGAGGACAGGAGGGCAATAAAGAACACAATTGCAACTGATTGGCACTTCTTCTTTTTTTACATTTGTGTATATTGCTGTTGGTGTGACCGCTAACAGTGATTGAGATGCATTGGTCGGTTCATCTACTGCTATAAAATCAAGGAGTGTACCTCTAAGGCCTGATCAGATCTCACTCTTTGACCATGAATATAGAGCCGCATGCAGCAGCATCACCTCAGAAGACTGCTGGGGGTCGCAACGTCACACTCCAGCTGGAAGACCGAGCCGCGACTGATGGTCACGCTGTTGTCATACTGAACCGAGTCGTGGATGTAGTAGGACCTTGGCACCGTCCCTCCGTACCTGATCTGCAATCAGAAGCAGGCAGACATGAATCGCTGAGAAGACTGCGTGATACTGTATAGCTGGCGTCCCTCCGTCATCTGTCTTGTTTCACCAGGGTTCGGCAGCGAGGGTCTCCGTCAGGATCTGTCAGCGTTCCGCCGTACGCCATAGGAAGTTGGTCTGCGTCGATGTGTTTGCGCAGCTCCTCTTGCCAGTTTCCTGCCGAGAGAGGAGGCAGAGACAGTGATTCACTTTTGCCAAGACCCACCATAATTAACTCTATAAGCATGTTATACTCTCATAAGCACTATGTTACACTATGAAAAAGAATGGTCTTACCTCCCAACACAACAATCTTCCTTCGGGTTTCCTCACATAGGAAGTGTTTGATTAGGTTGTAGGCCACTGGAAAAATCTTAGGTGCTGCGGCAAAATACAGAAAGGGCCACTCTTTGATTTGTGTCTAGATTTAACCTTGTGGTTGAAACTAGCATTAAAACTAGCATGTCCCTCCGGTGCCTGAGTGCCGAGTGGCTTGCATTCCTCTCTACTCCTCCCCCTACAGCTCTCACAGGCTCACACCCTTCTCTACCTTTATCCCCAGGCCGCCCACAGTTGTGTTTGAAACATCAACAGTGAGCTGGGGCCATTATAGCACAATTAAGGAGTGTACCCTTAAATGATACGCCAATAAAACATTACAGCTGGAACCTGGGTAAAAAACAGCAGACAAAGCACACACACACACACCCACAAATGTCACCGGTACCCACCAGCCCCCACCGGCCCCCATGACAACACACCTTTAATTATAAACACCTTCTTCAGCCCCTCGGGATAGTTCTCCTCAAACATGGTGAGAATCTAACAAGACATAAAAAGATTATGATTTCACTTTAGTTTCAAGGGTTTGCGTTCAAGGGTTCTTCTAATCTAATTTAGGGTATTCTAATTTTATACATCTAACAATCTAATTCTGCTACACTCTAGCTGTTTTGTCAGGCTGGTATACGCACCTCTCCATAGGCCTCTATGGCAGGCTTCCACATGTGTTTCAGACCCAGTCCTTCACAGTCATATATCAATGTAATGGCCTCAATATTTGTACCCAGCTGAGAAATAAAGAGAAAAGAAGAGAAGGGGTAAAAAAAAACACTACAGTACTAAATCGAACATCCTAAACCTTCTTGTACAAACTTTCAGAGACTGTCTTCTGCACTCTCTTCCTAGGATCTCTGTGTGTCTGATTTCGGTTTTCATGAAGTCCTGCTTGGTGGCTGACATAAGCAAGCCCTTAGGGTCCAGGAGGCCGATGATGTCGTACCCGATGGGACTTCCTTCTCGGTCGTACCCACACATCCCTCCAGAAAAGTACTTCTCAATCACCTGCCGGAGACATCACAGTGTTGTGGGTTTCTGATGTCGAGCGGACCTTTGTTTTCCCGACCTGAGAAACCTGAGAAAACCTATTACCTCTGGAGGCTTCCAGTCAGAGATGATCGTGTCTACTTTCATCTGTTTCCTGAACTCCACATGCTTTACAGAAGAGAAACAGGGGTCAAATGTACTGTACCTATACAACACTGGTCAGTAGAGACCCAGTACCTTAACCAGGGGCCATACAGTATATACAAATACAAATACACTAATGGAGGATTGCATCCACAATACTTAACTAAAAATTTTTTTTGAATCATTATACACCCATAGACTAAAATTTGCAGGGTATCAATGATAAACCCCCTAAATGTTAAACAATCCTGGCTGGAAGAAATTATATTATATGTGTGATCTGTGATTATAACCATACATGTCAAATACATAGGAAATGGGGTTATGACAAAATACCCCCTAATTAATCAAACCTCACCTTTCTGATCATGGCTTCAGCTTTCGGAACATTGAAGTTGCGGGCTGGGAAAGTACGAAATGTAAGTTTAAAATTCTTTAATAACAATATCTTTCTGTTCACAATCGACACAGATGATTGTGGGTATTGTGCGGATTGTGTGTTATATTGTTTGTTAAAGGTAAACAGTGGATCTCTATGGAGAAATACTTACTTGTGCATTGTGACCAATGCAAACACTAGGACAGGATCAGGAGAAATTAAGTACAAACAGCACAGAGCTTTATTCTTCTAATACTCTTTATCACTGACTGAAGTTAATGTCCAATAACATTGGGAGAAACGTGACACAGTTACATGTGTTTGGCCTGTTTTTAGCCAGGCAAAGATGTGAACCTGGTTGCAAAAAATGCAAATATTGAATCAAGTGGGACCCCTATCGATTCAACCCTCCTTGAACTAGTGGCCATACAAGGGTCAACAGACACTGATTATGTCCTGGAGCACAGGAAAAAGGCTGTAGTCATAAAATAGTAAAATCTCTCTCTCTCTTTTTAGGACAAGCCACTAAAACTGCAGTTTATATCTATCTAAATATATTAGCCCGTAGTAATACCTATTGTAATGACTATTCAAATATTCTTAACTAGTGTTAAAAAAGTCATAATACAACGATTACTGATATTACTAGATATTACGATATCTATAAGGGAACAGTATAGTAAAAGACCAGAACCATTTTACAAGATGACTGTTTTTTTATTCTTCACATTGATTTTCTTATGCCTCCTTTGTCTGAGTAAACAAGTTCTGGTGGACAAAGGGTCAAGAGGAGAAGTAGACATTATTGGTTAAGCATACATGGCTTAGTACACCCCGGCTGAATTCAATAGTGGAACAAATATAGTCAACAAAAACGAAATTTTTGGTTGCTGGATTTTTTTTATTTTGCTGGATTTAAACCACATTAATCTCTACTTTGCAATTAAACCAAAAAAATCCATTGTGACTGTTTTGCCACCTATCCACATTCAAAGTCACTGGGGAAGGCTTGTCCTAAAAATATAAATATTCCTAGACATGCCTAGTTTCTTTCAGTAATGCAAAATGGACAGATTTTCCAGATGTTAGTTTCATGGGGTATGAATGAATGACGCCTGCGTTTTATGTTTCTACATCTGTTAATTTTTGTGCAAGAAAAAATCCCTTTGGGCAATAATATAGAAACATAAAACGCATGATAAAACACATCATACAACTCAGGCCCCCATTAGAAAGAGTATTTTTTTTTTTTTTTTTTACATTTTACATTTACAGCATTTTGCAGACGCTTTTATCCAAAGCGACTTACAATAAGTACATTAGTCAAAAGCTGAATAGTATCATAAGCAAACAACTTTCTGTTAACAATGACAGCAGCATGTCATTAGGGCTAACTTAGCTATACATTTTAAAACATGCATTACCTATTAACTTATCATTAACAAACAGCTTAAATACCAGCAAAGTGCATTATTTCTTTAATAAGAGCTGATCTAATATAGAGCAGGAGAGAAGGAATGTTTAGGAAGGAAGAGTTAATGGGATATTGAAATAAATTATTTATTTAATTTATGCAATGGTTGAAGAATTCACTCTGTTCACAAACCACTCTGTTGCTGATGCTAAAGGCACGTAAGATCTAATGTTAAAAGTTACCAGCCTCAGTCGAAACTCATCCAAAAGCTACACAGTCGCTATGGGTGATGTAGCCCACAGTCCCCACAACAGAACCTGTTCCCATGCTGGTAAACTGCATCTTGAGTTTCATTGTAAGAACTGAGATTTATATAGATATATAGCTTCCAGTCAGAAAAAATTATTTCCCACAGAGTTATTATTAATTCAGTATTACTCTGGTAATTGAAACCTTTTTACCAGACAATTTGAGGCAGACTAATATATATTTTAAATGCCTTAAAGTGCCCTTGTAGGCTTCTGCTGTGAGGATCTTTGTTTTGCTACCATGGTAGCCACCCTGTCAACATGCACAACTGTGGGGTTGGTGATTGTCTCACCTCGGAGCCAACGGAGAAGGTAGTGGTCATGTTGGGCTGGAAGGTCAGCTAATATGTCTTGAACTCTTGCCCGAAACTGGACAGTAGCGGTATCGTCACAAAATGGAGGGAAAAAACATTTGATAATGTCAAATAACCACATCCCTGTAAAGCCAGGGTCTCCAGGTCAGTAGACCTACAGTTGTGGTACATAGCCTAGATGTAGTAGGCTACCAATATATATCGATATGAACAGGTAATCATACGACACATAATTCTAAAGCTTTTCTGTTTTTCATATGTTCATATGTTTAATTATGTTCTTTTTTTACAGACCTCAGTTAAGATTTCTTCCTGCTTCGGGCTGAGCTCTCCCACTCGTCCGCTCATGTCTTAACTGATCGGTGACTGTCCTACAAGTGACAGGTGCAATGAACTGTTGAAAAAAAATACACTTTTGTCCCATGAACGCCTGGAAACGCCCCTTCCAGGGACGCACATTCATGTTCAGTCAGTGCAGCCGACCACTGGTAAGACTTGTAAATGACAGACCTGTGTCCGTGTCTTTCACAATTAGAATTCACTTTGAATAGTTTATCTTTTGGTCCAGGTGGGAGAAGAACCAAATAAAATGCTAGACTTTACATAAAATGTATTTTATTCTTTAAATAGCCTACTTTAGGTATTTAGAAATGGATATTTTTAAGAGATCAACATCAAGACCCAGATAACAGGTTCACCAAATAATAAAGCTGGTTTGTATGAATAAATAGATGATTTACACAAACAATACCTTAAACAATTATTACAAGGCATATAAACACTTCTCATTTGACATTGTGGAAAGTTGTTTTAATCATTCCAGTGAGAAAAATAATTTCACCTCCCAATGTTTTTGGAGAAAAACATTTTTAGGAAAATATTCTAGAAGCTGATCCATTTTGCTATAACTGAAAGTCCACAAACATTGAAGTGTTGTGCAATATTACCCAGACTTATCTGCACACAAGAAATCAATGAATGCAGCATACTTGCACGAAAGGTCTAGTGTTGACAGTCCCTATTCACTTACTTCAAAGATGAGACAATACACCAGACCCCCTTTAAAGCATCCCTACTCCTCTCTATGTTTGTTCTCCAAGTTTGTTCTAAAACACCATAACACTGTCCCTATATGTATGCACTTAAATGTACAAGTGATGGTCGTGGGATCTGACGTCCTGTAAACAATAACTAAACAGATGTGGCTAGGTGGTTATCTAAAAGTTGACCGCTTTATTCAGATCAAACTAATTTAATAAAAAGGTAGCTAATGTATATTCCTAACCGACAGCCCTGACTGACATCCAATTAGTAGTGTGAGATCATGGTAGATAAATTCGTAACTATCACCCCATATAAGGATGACAATGATAATTTTCCTTTAACAACTTGTGTTTCTTGGACATGAGCTCTATACGACAATGTTGAATGACAATGCATTATATTTAGTAATATCACAGATAATCGTGAGCTGATGAAACTAACATACATACTGTACACCACTGTTCAAAAGTTTGGGTCACGTTTTGTCCATTAAATAACATAAAATTGTTAGATGTGCTAACATAATTGTAAAAGGGTTTTCCAATTACCAATTTGCCTTTTTAAAATGATAAACTTGGATTAGATAACACAACGTGAACACAGAAGTGATGGTTGCTGAAAATGGGCCTCTGTATGCCTATATAAATATTCCATTCAAAATCAGCCATTTCCAGCTACAATAGTAATTTACAACATTAACGATGTCTACACTGTTTTTCAGATCAATTTGATGTTACTTTAATGGACACAAAATTAGCTTTTCTTTGCTGGACCAACCCTAATCTAATCAATTCACCATTAACAGAAAATATTTTTAAAATAAGTTGACAAGAGTTTTAAAAAGCAGTGTGCAATACAAGTATAAACCCTTTAGTCGATAGTAGCTGTAAAATATTACTTTCATTGATTTCATTATCACCCACGAGTACTAGAATAGCTTCTTTGCTTAAGCTGTTTGCTCTAGTATAAAGCAGGTTGTCATTATCACTTCAACAGATTTCTTTTGCCTATTCATTCAATCACATATTTATACACAATTAGGAAATACACTATTAGGGTGACTTAATATCCTGAAAAATAATATGTGATCTATCAGTTTACATCAGTAATTTACAGGCTACATTTGCAAGTGCAACAAGATCTTGCTACACTTAGTGTAGCAAGATCTTGTTACACTAAAATGCACCTCACTTCCTATCAAAAATATTGTTTATTCCAGTTGATAAAACCTTTAAACCAACTATTCCAAAAATAGGTTTTTAATATAAAAAAAGAGCTTCATAAATCTTAACATGTATAGCTTACATTTGGACAAAGCAAATAGATATTTTCCATTACCTTTGCCTACAATACTTGACAACATGCCTAAAACATTTAACAAAATTATAAAGACTGCACTTTGCCCTTCAACTGGAAAATACTCTACTACCCCCGAAACACAGACACAGGTTATGATACTGAGGTGTCTCAACATGCAGATCTGCTTGTGGTTTTGCAGGCTTGGACTAACATTCTGTACTCAACATTGCTTCTTCATATCAGTCCCATCGCACACACCAGTTTCATGTTTAATACTAATAATAATGCAATGAAAAACCGCATTGTATTATGAAGATGGATTAAATATATTTTAAAACCCGATACAGGTTATTCCTGCTTCGGCTGCCACCTGAGACTACCTCACATGGCATCTATAATGTCTGGTCAAAAGCTTTGGCTGAGTAAACCTTCAGCGTTCATCAAATAATAATTACAAGTGCAAATGCAATCTCAGTCGTTATAAGATTAGTAACTATTCCACCAGCGGTGCACAAGGTGGTCATTTAACACAGAGTGATACACTGAAGCGGTTTTCCATTCTTTGAGGAATGAAAACTATTAGTCAGAGAGATAGCTGGTATCCAGAAACCATCTGCTGCTTGCCTATAAAACTAAACAGGCTTTCATAGTGGAACAATCTAGAAAGTCAGCAAGAGAACTCACATGAAGCATGGCCATCTCTTATCTGTCAGCCATAGAGGCTTCAAACACAAAAGCAATTAATTTAACAAGCCATAGATCATTTTAAGAACCTCATTGTCTGGTTAGATGCATACATAGTGGTGTTAATAGACAACCAGTGTTTAGATCTGGTGGCTGGTGTTAATTTCCTCTGATAGACGTTGCAGCTGTTTCAATTGTCGGTTAGATTAGCACCTAATCACAAGTACTGTATCGACTCCCAAGCACTGAATACAGCTGTCAAACCATGTTATTTGCTTCAATATAATTCATCTTTTTATTCACTGCTACCATAAAAGTATAATAAATACATCCAGAGACATCGGGTATGTCGACAGAAAGTCTGTGGGAAACATTCATTGAGATGTTCCTTGCTGACAGAAGTCAGCGCAAAAAGGCAAAATAGAGGAAAATGGTAAGAATGTTTTTTGTTGCATTTGGTAATTTTTTTTAGTTTCTTCCATATTTATATGTTTGGCTTCAGGGTGTTAAAGCAGCTTTGGTGAACACAAAACAGTCATGAGATGTCACATTTACATTTATCCGAAACCCTATCAGGACAAACGCACGCATGCCGTGGTCGACGTTGTCCTCCAGGTGACTGGCTGCTATGTCCTGTCAATCATTAGTGTTAGCGCCAGCGTCCCCAGAACCAACCATCCCTTGCGTTTCAAAAGGTGTATTCTTCTCTTACATAGTTAGTCTGCATCGCAGGTGGGTGTTAGATAGCCTGTGTGATGTAAAAGGTGAACTCCATGTCCATGGCAGCCTGGGGCACACTGGCGCAGCCCCCGTGGATGACGGGGATCAGGGCGCTGTCCAGCTCGTTCATGTAGCGCTGGGGGAGGAGTTTGCTCCTGGAGCCCGCCTGGTACTCCACCTGAGACACAGCGACACCATCAAGCTAAACTGTGACAAACAGCTTACAGGCAGAAGCTGCTACAAAACCTGACACTGATCTTTAGTGGCCAATATTAATTACGCACCCTGACAGAGTGGGGGGGGGTATATAATAAATAAATATATATACAGTATATTTATAAATAAACGGAACTGAACCGAATATTTCATCCAGAAAGTCAGAGTGTTTAAGGCCCCTGCATGTGGGCTCCAACTGCTGTGTCACGTCTTACCATGTCAGCCTGTGTGGAGACCCGGAGGGACAGGGAGTTGATGCCCCCGGAGGTGAGCACTGCCAGGTGAGGGGCCAGAGCGCTGCAGGCAGCCAGAGCCATCTCCCTCTGGAACACGCCGCAGGACGGCAGCACTGTCGCCAGGCAACAGTCGGGATTCTTCAACTGGTAGAACACCTTGGGGGGGAAAAGACGTTAAACGCGCACGCGCACACACACACACACACACACAATTACGGATAACTAAACTGACCTCAGCGCATCTTATGGTGCGGCCCTCGGACTCAAACTCTGTGTCCTGCTGCACCTGCACGCTGTGGACCCCATCAAGTGGTCTCCCATCAACCTGACTGATGATGCTGCCAGGCAAGAACATTGGAGAATGAGAAGAATTCAAAATGGAAATAAAACTTGATATGATATGTTAAGTGGGGGTTGCAACCGCCCCCAGAGGGTGCGATGTGGTCATGATTTTAAGATTATGAAATATTTATGTAGTTGTATTATCTTAAATGGCGCATTTCAAATTTCCCTAATGGTGTATATGGTTATTTATTTATTTTCTTGGCGTTTTTGTTTATGCAGCAAAAGAAGTGCCCCCGCATGCGTGTGTGCTCGATGGGGAGGTCGTGTATGGGTTTGAGGAGAAACATGAATGTTATGGAGGTGTGTGTGTGTGTGTGTGTGTGTGTGTGTGTGTGTGTGTGTGTGTGTGTGTGTGTGTGTGTGTGTGTGTG
>JAODLI010001306.1:0-11346 GCA_027575585.1 Percopsis omiscomaycus | reverse complement strand
GTGGGGGGGGGGTCCCCCCCCCCCCCCCCCCCCCCCATTGCCCCCCGCTGCCCACAGACAAGCCGGCCGCAGGTTAATGAAAACATCAAACACCTCCCCTCGTAACCCAGATGACTAGAGAGCCTCCAGTAGCCCTTCCACCCCCCTCAGGAGCCAGCCTGAAAAATGATCAGCCAAAACAATAATCTAGTACACAAGTAAACACAGCCGGTAACATTTTAGAGGTCGTTCACAGCCCTGTTGTATTTATTTCTCCGTGCACGCCCCCAAATTGCGCGGCAAACAAATGAATACAATTATTTTCCTCGTCGAGTCTAACAGAGGATTACTTTCTTCCCTGAAGGGAGAAACCGCTGGCTTGCTGGGAGAAGTATATGTGCAAAATCCAAATCACAAGTCACTCTGCATGCAAATTATTCCCGCCATTCAGATTTATCGGTACAATATCCTCTGAATCTCATTTTCAAAAACAGTAGTTTAATTTCTCATCTCCAATTTTCTAATGTTGCATTTGGTGAAAACCGTCTTTCGTCTGTTTTTGATTGTTTTTCATGTGCGGCTTGAAGAAAAATGAGGAGCCCAAAACATTGTTGAACACATGCTGTTAGGTTATATTAAGGTATTTCCATCAAATTACAGTAATCCTAGGAGAAATCTTGTGTCATTCCATGATATCTGCTGACATGTTTCAAGAAAATACTAGCTTTCATATTTGGTCTCCAGTTTCACTATGAATATTGTATATGTTCAGTGATAGATATATATAGACAGTCATTATATATATACTGTATATATATATATATAAATACTGTATATATATATATGTAGGAACTTAGCGCTATACTGTACATTTACATTCTTTACATTTAAGCATTTAGCAGACGCTTTTGTCCAAAGCGACTTACAATTAGTAGCCTAAATTACTTCACCTATTAATTTGCACGACAATACTGTAAAGTATTACATTTAGTGTAATTTGTTAGAAATGCCATAGACATCCGTCAGCTAACAGTGAGTGAAGTGCTCTGTGAGAACCAGATTGGCGCCATCACAAATCTAAATGGACCAATCAGATTTTTTCCCCCATTGGTCCGGTGAATCTACCTTGCCTGTCAATCACATGAATGGGCGCACACGGCTACAACAGGTTTGCCGATGGCACTGCCCAATGGCAGACCGACGGGCTCCCGAGGGTGGGAGCAGAGGAGGAGGAGGGTGGGGGGGTTTCGGGTTGTTGATTTTCAAACACATACTAGCTTTCGTTCTTTTGTAGCTAGCTCTCGTTGCCACGGCAGCTTTAACTTTCCTGCATGAGCATGTCAAACCCCCCCATAGAATGAAACACAGAATTGTCTCAAAATTTACATTTAGATTAACTTTAACAGTGTGAAACGATGCTTCCGAAACCTTTGCACACATTATTTGAACATGTAACAACCGTATCACTCGTAGTCGTATTTGTCGCATTTCCCTTCAGAAACTGAACGCAACTTGTGTTTGACACTTTGCTTGCTTGTAATATGGCAGGATCTGTTTACACTAAGAATCCATTTTTTTTTTTGCCGTCCCATTCTGAGCACTGTGACTTCTCTCTGAGAATCACCTGGCTTTAGTTCTGTCTGGCAGGACATAGAAGCTCTGCTACCGTTGGTGTTTTAAAGCAGCGGTTCCCAAATGGCCTGCGACCTCATGGACTCACGTGTGGTCCATGAGGTCATTGGGTCACGGCCCAAAAATAATTGCATTTCCGAACCATTATCTGTTCAAAACACCTGCGCTCCTTTCAAAATAAAAGCGCGCCCATCGGAAGTTTGGTAAACTTAGTAAAATACAAATAAAAGCTAGACTTTGAGGACGGAGCCGAAGCGCACGTGGGCGACCCGCTCCACACCGGCTCGCGACCCACTTTCGGGTCGGGACCCACCGGTTGAGAAACACTGTTTTTAAAGCATGACATTTAGAGCATATGGATTATCACTTTCACCATGTAGCTGCTAGGTTACAAAATCCATCTTCTAGCACTTCCACGTTACTTGTGAACGTCAAGTAATCTCTATAACTTTAGTTAACTTAACTAAAAAAATGCATTTGTTGGACGCAGGCCCTTGGTTGAGAGCTTTGGTTGCAATGTGAGCAAAATGAGCATAAAAGGAAAATCCTCCCATACAATATAAATCAGCTGCAAATCTGTCTTCAGGACAGATTTAATTTTATTAAATAGTCCCTTTGAATCTGCTATTGCATGCACTAGATTCATTTACCCAAAAAAAGTAATTATTCTAAGGAGCAGCGTAAAAGGTTATAGCCATTCAGGGTTGCTAGCACCAAACCTAAGCTAATATGTGTGAATGAAATGCGTCAGATTTCAACACAATTACAATTCAGTCAGACCACTCTCGTCTTATGGTACAAAAGCAATTTATTAGGACATATAGAAGTATGCTATTTAACAATTTATCTTTGGCGGAATGGCTAGTTCAGGGGGCTTCTACTCATCATACTGATAAGTGTGGATGTGTCGAAACAGCAGCTTTTAATCCCCCGAATAGGCCAGCAGCAGACAGAAGTTTTAACAGCAATAACATGATGGTAAGCATGTATGAACATATGCAATCATGATAACTTAAATACAGTAATATGCATACACATTATACCCGTAATAGGGTCAAGCAATATCTGAAAACAAACCCTTAATATCCACGTTAGTGAAAATGATATAGTGAAAAGAAAGACGTGTACAACAATTTGAAAGACAATAACAGGTGGAGCTGAGGAGGTGGCGGGTGTTCTGCAGTGAACTTAGCGAGCAAAACAACAATAGAGCGGGGACTGTATGAAAGAACCTCCTTCATTTAAAAGGGCCAATGAGGTTGGTGTAGGTGAGTCAGCTGGGTGTCAGCTGACAGACAGCTGACTGACAGCAGCGGGCAGAGTACCGCGGCCTGCCTGAACTAACGCCACGCTGAATGTGTTGAGGAGCAGGTAGGGGTTAGGCACCTCGCCCAAAGCCGCTGCCGGTAGGCCAGGCACCTTGGGGATAGAACCCATGACATTTCTTAACCTAATGAATCTTCCTCAAGGGTTCCTCCATAGCAAAAAATAAAAAATAAAACAACCCCCCTGATCCGACGCGCGTGAGTGACGTTATTTTGGGACGTTTTGTGAATGGTATCGCTTCTTCCCTTCACCAGTGAATGGTCGTCAGGCGCGTGGCGCATGGTAATCAATAGCAACACGCCAGCTTTAACTGCCGCTCGTACAAAGTGACTGCAAGATTTATCCGGTTAATTACTCGCAGCAGAAAAAATTAATGATAATAAAAGATGAACTCCCTCCCTTCGTGTCTCTCACTGTCGCTCTTTAATATCCGACTGCCTTGAGGATAGAACTAATCATATGGCACAAGTATAACATATGTAAACGCACCCAGAAGCTGCTGCTTAATAAGACATTCATAGATAAGGGACATATCATGTTTTAATTCCTTCATTTCCAAACGGCGGTAAATGGTTTCTATGGAAAACAATTATATAATACTGCCCCCATTGTGATTAAATACATTAAAATATAGTTGTTCTTTTAACTGTTAATTAATACATGCATCCGATAGTATGCTTTGAGCATACAGAAGCTATTTTTACCATGTGCTGACTGCAGATGATCCATTATTGAACCAGGCAGTCTCATGTGGTCAAAAGCTGGTCACGCCTGCAGCTGCCAGTATTACAGGCTTGTTATGGTGTTGTTGACTCCAGTGAGAAAACAGCAGTGGACGTTTCTACACTGTGTCACAGCTGGCCTGTCCTTAAGAGTCTTTCCATCTCTTGTGGCTCCAAGGTGACCGGCGATGTATTCGACTATGCAGAGTGGAGCTCCGTGATAAGATAAGAGAGGGGGCCAGAATTGTTCCCCCAGAGCTGGGAACAAGTCACGCATACACAGAGGAACGCAGGACTGGTTGTCCAAGATACTCTGCCCTCTTGTGGGACAGAGGGATTCAATCTTGAGGAATCTCAAGATAGAATGCGCGCTACATTTATGTATAGATATTAATATATATCCAAGGCGCTTATAAGCTCATTATGTAGTCTAATAACACCGGTAACAGACATCGTAAATAACAATATGTCTGTCTTGACGAATGTTTTACCTAATTTATTGTTTATGCACCAAACGAAGATATTCGCGTTAAAATGCTTTGAAGGCTTCGCTGTGTAGGAAATCATTTGTAAAAAGTTATTTTCCAATGCAACAGGTCGCCATGGGTGTTAACAAGCGTGCTTATTAAATAATGTGCAGCATACCGTATATTCATCCAAAAACAGGTTTATGTATTCATGCGACAATCTGTTCCCAGGTGCACACAAAGAATTATCTCTGTGGGCTGTCAGCCTACAGATATTGAGTAGGTACGTGGGGGGTGATACATGATCACTACCTGGCTTTAAACGCGTCAGAGAAACTAAACTCCTCAGGTCTGTTTGCGATAGTGTTCACCCATATTGAGAGACATCTCACAGGACAAGGCTGCTGTTGACAGAATTTAACCTTTTATCCTCCCCAGATGTGGTGGTCCTGTTTTTAATCTGAACCGTGTTTTTTTCTTCTTCCCATTTTGCAGCAGTCACATTCGAAGGCAGTGATGCTTTACTGTACTGTAGGATATTATGATCTGCTGGAGAGCGAAATTTACCTTTGCCCAATGAACTTGAATTGTACTTCCAGACTTACTCAACCTTTATTTAGCAAAATCTCTCATGCATAGATCATAATAGGATTCTGGCACAGAAATAAAAACTGCTAACAAAAACAAAAACATTATAAATGAATCACGGGTCATGTTGCTAATGTTTCCTGAATTATATAGATGCTTTATACTGACTTAATTGCCTAATTAAAAGTGCTAACATACCAGTGTTCTGAAGTAGATCTCTGTTTCAACAGTATCAGTATCATTATTAGAATCGGCATCTTCTATGTCTACTGAAAACTGCTCAACAAACACTAAGAAACGCCTTGACCCTAAGAAACCTAAAAACATTCTGATTGGTCAATGAGTATGTTCTGTCCTTTCTGGTGACACCATGGTACAGTAGACTACATGGTTTCTGAGATTATTTCATTTCTCTTCTTGGAGTATGTGTGTAGTGTATACATCCATAATTCACATCTATTCACCATGAAAGTGATGAAGAAATGAACTATATTCCGCAAAAACTGCACCCCTATGAATGTATGTCCAGTTCATATACCTGTACAAAGTGCACTCACACACAGGCCTATGGGAGCTGGTTGCCCAACACAGCAGTTTGAGGGAGAAACATGACACCAACTGTCAAACTAACCCTAGCTGAAGCAATTTGGTGGAAGAGAGAAACTCGTCCTTTGTGGGGGTTCCCTCTTTGAAAACCAGCTGTAAACCAGCATTGCCACCTCTGAATCATTGGGGTTGTGCAATCTAGTGGGCGAACAGCGCCCACATTCATCAGGCTTTTATTTTTAACAAGCGCTGAATCACATAGCTGCAAACTGAAAGCTTGAATAGGTAATTCATTATAAATCCTAATGCTTTTATTATTATTACATTACATTACAGGTCCACAATTTCAATACCAGCGACTGAAGAAAGGCTTATATCACTCCATTTACTTAAAATACATCTACAAACTCATTTAACGAGAGTGGCCTGCATGCACATCAGAGGCACAAAAGAAGCATACATCTGACAAATGCATTCCCTTTGAGAAGTCTAGATGAGAACCCACGGCAGTTGATAATTAGCACACACTGGATCTAAAATGTATGTAGATTCATGGTCCCACTGATGTGAAATCAGGGCAGGATAGACTAGTGGTCTAGGTGTTGGACTCCCAGCCGGAAGGTTGTGGGTTCAAGCCCCAGAGTTGGCCTACATGTAAAGCCTCCTTGAGCCTTGAGCAAGATGCCTGCTCCATGTAATAGCACCATGTAATTGTGCGTCGCTTTGGATAAAAGCACCTGCTAATTGTGAATGACAACATGCATGAGATAGACATGAGCATTTATTCAATCTATTGTATACTATTGCACCCACATGCTGTATTTTACTCATACATAATAGTAATATTCAAGACTTTTATCAAACAAGACATCAGTGAATAACCAAGGCAGTCTGACTTATTTTAACAGCAAATGGATTCTAACTGTTATGCATCACTCATCAACTTTTCAGCGATTCTCGAAGGTTTTGCCCACTTAATTATTGATCTGAGCTGTGCTTGGAGCTGTGAATATTTAACACCCCAGCGTTGTAGCTGTCAGACGCGTAGCTGCAGTATCATGGCAACGAGTCAGATACGATTTCGTGAGCCTGAATTACCGGCTAGCCTCTTGAGACCTTGTTGATCTCACATGCTCACGTTCAGCTTCCCTCTGCGTATCCGTCTGAGCTGTTAGCCGGTGACTGGATGCACCCGGCAGCCAATCAGAACAACGCCTCATGTTACTGGAGGAGGAAGATTTTTAGCGTAAAGCCTGCATTTCCCATGAGCCTCATTTCTTTCTCTGTGCTACCTCTATTGAAGACAATAGCTGATTTACAAGGTATAGTGATGAGGTAAATGAGGCTTGAGTCTCAGATCTAGTGGTCAGATTGTGTGTGGAATCCGACCTAGTGACACCTTCACAAACAATAAAGCCCTGAAAATAAGTCAATTATACAGGTAATGGAAATGTCAAAACAAAACACGGCTACTGCAAGTAAGAATTTAAAAAAAAAATTTTTTAATTAAGGCTTCACGGTTTGATTTCCACAATGTCGTATCTAGAAGCCCTGACAGCAGAGACCTGTTAACCCACTTCACTCACTCAGAAACCTAGCTTGACCCTTCCATTGAACACCCGATGAAAGGACACAGATCGGCACTCTAAAGTTGGAGGGTGATCATTAAATATGTCAATAGGAATGTATTGGAACGCTTTTCACGGGTTGTCACCTTTCCCCATGTTGGCCTTGTCCCACAAGATTAATTCCAATCAATATTAATTAATGTTGATCAATGGACAACCTAATGAAGTTGATGAAGTGCATTGTTTACAGTGGGAACATTTGCAACATTCTGGGAATAGCCACAAACAAACTTTTGTTTTTGTGATAAAAACACTTTTTTATCCAGTCGTCTACCCCGAGTGATCCTTGGTGCTTGGGGATTGCTTCTTTGGGATGATGTTTGCCGATATGGACACCACACACACGTCATAGTAGCTAATTCATAAGTAATAACGGGCGCTTTTAATTCAAACGTGCTAGCATTGAAGCAGCCAGCAAGCATTCAAAATACTATTGATTAAATACATCCTCAATGCTTGCTAATCCGAATACCTTAATCCAACCAATCTATTATTGATCGTATTAGCTACAGCTGGGTTTACCCTACCGTGACACGCCTCGTGAAAAGGCTCCATTATCTCATCCTGAGAAAATACATGTAGCTTCTCGCAACTAGATTGCATTAAGCCTTAAAGTCCTTTAGGAAAATGTGAATAAACCCCCAATGCACAAGAACATTTATGTAGTAGTAGATTAGCAGGGGGCAGAACCAAAGAGAAAAATAGCCATTACACATTTGACTGCCAAGGACATTTCATACAGGCACCCCTCAAGGGGACCTCAACACCCCCCCAGCCTCGGTTGCCGAGCATTTCGTTTTCCTGTAATAAGCTTTATCAATAATTTGCCCAAGCATGCCCTGCTCTGCAAGTGGAGTGATGATTACTTGTGCAGACTTCTAATTACCCTGTAAATGAGAATAAAACGACCAATACATCAACCTAAAGCCAAAGAATGTTTATTTGCACTAAACCACGGGGCCTGGACACCACCTAATAACCCTTAGGGAAATCAAACCGCTTGGTTTGACTTGACCAAAGCGGTTCGGTTGGTACACTTTTCAATATTCCCCCACGTTTTCTTTAAATCAATTAGATCAATTGTGTTTTTTTTTTATTGGTTCCTGCAACCATATGGCAGGGGGTACATTGTTTCTTTTAAATATTGTACTGTATGCCTGCAGGTGTGAATAACACTTTGACAGGGTGCTAGGCCCCTCTTCACAGCTTGTCCCGGTTCACTCTTCTTGACAGAAGCATCTGCTGCCGTTTGTGTTGCAAGCTACGGTACGTCTGGCTTCCTCTGTGTGTGTGTGTGTGTGTGTGTGTCCTTATACCTCCCCTCTTCTGCTGCTGTGTACACCAATGCATCATCTTCGCTGTCACACTGACATGCATAAATCAGGAAAATAATTACGTTATCGTGTCTTTGAATGATGACAAACATCTGCTTCCATTCACGCGCAACATTTGCCTTTTTTTTTTTTTAAATGGTGCTGTATCTGGAATTACCCTTATGGCTGAAACCATTGTTGTTTTGGTCACCTGAGTGGCGGGAACTCTCCTCTACTCCTCTCCCTCCAGAGGTCATAGTATTTGCCTCTTCCCCTAACCAGTCACACACCCCTTTATATGTTTCAAACTAAACGCGAGCAGAGATGTGGGCTTCCGTGGGCGGTACAGTACAATCGAGCGGAATACCGGTGCCCTAAATATGAGCGCAAAGACACAACAGAAGTTTTGCTGCAGCTGGGAGAGACTAAAGTTTCGGAGCTAATCTTTTATTCTTTCAGTTCTTCGGCATGACTGTGCAGTAACAAAACACACACACTCAATTACACATTGTCAGAGAAAATAAACGTTAAACAAAAGGAGTGGCAAAAAAAATAAAATAATGCACACGTCTGGAATTAATTCATCATACTGCTGCAAATCATCCGTGGCTATAGCCCCACAGAGTGGGACCTCGGTGCATTGACCGGGATGCGTGCACGCTTTCTGCGCACGCTCTCCGCCTCCATCCACCGCTGTGGAGAGGGCAGCGGAGCCCGCACCTGTGGGCAATAGACTAAACAGACAGTTCATAGACAACGAACTGCCTGTTTAGGTTGGACCAGTGGCGTGTCTCGCCGTCGGTCCGTGTTTCGGTTGCCACGGTTGCCAGCGTGCGTTTTGTTTTCCATGAAATATTAAACGAGCGTTTGTTAGCTCTGTTCACCGCATCCTCTGCTCGCTGCGTCGTTCCTTCGGCTCGCATCTACTCTCTCTTCACAGCACACACTGAGGTTAGAATCCATCACAACTTTCACAATGTTTTTCATTATGCATGTCAGTTATGTATTATGTAGCATTGTAAAGGAAGTACAGTTTGACAACAACACTTTCCATTATTGCTTTAGCTATTGTATAGACAAAAAGACTGCTGGAATATTGGAAGTAGTCTTTAACCAATCCCGGTGGATCAGAACACTACAATACCGCAGTATCTGTAACTAATTGTGTATCACATTGCTATTAATATTACACTCATTGTAAATGTAATTCTTGTAATTAATTCAGACCAAATGGGATTCCTGCTGGCTTCACTTAGGGACAATAGGGACACCGTTTCCTGTGGGCACGCAGTCGGCCAACGGACTGGAAGACTCTCGACTGGGTTTGTGAAAACACCTTTGGGAAATTGTATCTGACAAGGGAAAGCAAAATGGGTCTGAATTCCTGTAATTGTTAGCCTCAACCACTCATAACAATTTACCCAGAGGCTGAAAGAACCGCGCAGAGCACACCAGTCTGGGTTCTACAGTTACCCAGCACTACTGTGACAAATATCCTCATACTACCAATGCAAACAAAGAGTTTGCACTTGCTTTCCCACCCAATTCATTAAATTGATATGGTAAAAACTTTTAAAAATCAGTTACGGGGCACGTGACTAAAAAGAAAGACAATCTCACAAAGCAGCTGGTGTACAGAGCATATTTTTATAATCTACAGTACCTCAGGGGAGAAAGCAGACGACAGTATATGATATAGATTATATTATAGGCCGTACCATAAATGCTGTGCGCCTCATCTCCCGCCCCACTGCGCTCAATATAAGATAAGTTAATTTTAGTGTCTTGTGGTTTGTCTCTTCGGGTAGCAGTGGCGTTTGGAGCACAGTGTGCATTGTGCATGACAAGGCAGCATAGAAAGAGGAAGATAATAGATATCTCTATGGAGGCTCAGATGAGATCAGTGAAGTGGGAACACAGCATGGGCCTCCATTAGAAGCAGCAGAAAGGAGATCCTTATTTTCCCACAATATGTATGTGTCTGCAGGAGGCCCATGATTGATTCATCAGGCCTGCACAGTCAATAGTAACCTGCTAGAGTTGCCACTCATGGCATGAGAACCATAGAAGCAATAAACCACCCCTGAGTCCGTGGTAAACAAATAGGAAAACAGACGTTGGATCACAGAAGAAAGAAAACGAGACAAAAATATCACAATATCACAATGTTCGTACCTACGTATGTTTATACAAAGGACACGGATGAAAAATACAAAAGTAACAGTCCACCCACAGCTGATTTTATAGAGCTTTACCCCATTCCAATTTACAAGATAGTGTGGATGCGTTTATCCAAAGTACAGTGAGTATAAAAGTACTCAAGGAGCAGGTAGGGGTTAGGCGTCTTGCTCAAGGATGCTTAGAAGTAGGCCAGCCACAGTGAGGAGTCTAGGCTATCCTGCTAAACTTTCCACTTCTGCAAGCCGGACTGAGCCTTGGCAGGTGCCAGGGGAAGGAAAAAAAATAGTTTAAACTGGTGTATTCTCTCTCTGTCATGGGCAGCCGATTCGTTCAGCTAACCCACAACACCTGCCAATGCACCGCTTGCCCCAGCGATACAGCTTTTGGTCATTCCCCTTTTCTCCATGTGGCTTGAGCTAAGCCGAGCCCCATGAGTCTGAGCTTTTAAAACACCATTTTAAAAACACATTGAATACCGCGGCTCTGTGTTTGACCGTTGAGGCGGGACCACGAAGCATCACCTTCCTCAACCCAGGGCAATGTTCACAGAGAAACTGTCTCATTTACAGACAAAAATGTATCTTATTCTCTTATTGGGAAGGTTTATTACCGTAGGAATATTAGGGAGCCAAAGACTGACGTATTTTATCTCTTCAATGCAATCAATTGCACAGTTGTTCAATCCACCACTCTCTCCACTTTGCCCATTACCATTGTATATTGCCTTCAAGAGACAGTCCTTCAGAAGGAAATGAGCAATTGTCACTAAATGGAAACCATGTGGCATTCCAAATCACCGTCTGTCGATATTAACCGCACGCATATTCTGTGAAAATTGAGTTGTTCTTCTTTATCTTCATGTTCACAAAGAAATAAAAATCAATGTGTAGAACTAAAAGCTGAGCTAAATGTGTGATAAAAAAAAATCTTACTTGGGGGGGGGGGGGGGGGGGGGGTTAAAATA
>JAODLI010001305.1:0-11349 GCA_027575585.1 Percopsis omiscomaycus | reverse complement strand
CATCTGACAATGGCTGTCAGACACACACTGCCCACACATTTTGTTGGGGTAAAATGTTGAAGCATTTGTATTATTAAGACTTGACTTGGGACTTGACTTGAGACTTGTCCTTAAAAGACTTGAGACTTGACTTGGCCTTAAAAGCTATATTTAGTCATTTCATGCTTTGTGTTTCATGTTATTAAAGATGTGTGGCTCAGTGCCGCGGAGTAAAAGGACCTGAACACAGCATCTGTGTATTGTACTGTACCTGTGCCTAGTCTGTAGCCTCCGGCAGGGCCCTTTGCTCTCTGGGGCATCATGCTCTTCATCCTGAAAGCCTCTTCGGGGTGGTTGAAGCGGAAGAACGCTGACTGACCAAAACACAGCATACAGCCTGAAACGTGTGCAGGAGAGACAGACAACTGGAGTTAAGGTCCTGCCAATATAATGGCAGTGGGGATTGTTGTCACTATGTGGAACGCTTTCATCTCCATGGTTTACAGGCAATTAGACTTAAAATAAAACAAAGAACTAGAGGAAATGAACGCTGACATGACAGATATCAGAGCAAAGTGGATACAGGGGAGTGAATGACCGCTGGCATGTGACCCGTTTTGATGGCCTGAATGGCAGACCGTTACCACGGAGACGGGAACCCCACATCTCAGAGGGTTGAGCTGACTTAGACACTGTGCGCACTGTCATCCCCAGTGCAAGGGCCACAATCAATGACATTTTAAAGACAGAATAAAGAGCAAACATTAGGCCAGGTGCCGGATAAAAGACCAGCTCAAAGAATAAATTGCATCATCCACATGGCAGATTTGCAAGCGTTTGATCCAATACTGTGTCCGGAATAGCATGGACTAAATCCTTTCGGTTTGAGTATTGTCCCTACAGAAATACTAATACTTACACACATCAAACCTGTCAATGCTACAGCTGTCCCTAAATAAAACTTGGACTTGGTATTTTTGATGTTGTTCTATTAGCAGTAGTAACACAGTACTAATATTACAGTACACAGCATTACTCTCTCTGTGGGTTATCTGTATGGCCAGACAGACTGTGTTTACCTTCACACTGAGATTGAATGACAGGATATGGGCTGTCCTCCTCACAGACATGACGCGGCTTTGCCTAATGAACAAGTACGTCTCTATGGCAATATGTCTCGTCTACTGAGAAGCCAGATTTAAAATGTCAAAACACACATTACAGCCATAATGAATTCAGCCCCATGTGCGCCACTAGCTCGGTAACAGATAAGTAATCAGATGTTTACAGCCATCGGAATATAATGGCTTTGTCCTGCTGCGATAAAAAAAGGACACCGAACGCAGATAAGGTCTCTGGCTGTCGTCAGCAAGGCCTGAGGCCATAACAGAACCAAATGGAAACTTCTCGCCGGAAGTCGTATGCCATGTGCACAGCACATGGCATACGACAAAGCCGGGGCACCCTTTTCATTTCAGCTGACAAACACCTAGAAAAAGAACAACCGATTAGCTCACAAGCTCTGACGAGAACAGAATCTGTTGGGATTTGCTAATTTGCTTAAAGCACTTCATTTCATTTAGTTATGTTGCAGTGTGTGTTACGGTTACAGGAGTGGTTGTTTTAAATGTTTTGACCCAAAAAAGAAATGACACTATTTCTAATTCATTACTTCCTACTATTACTCTAAAATCATTATGCGCCCCTCTAAAAGCATTGTGCTTTTAGGCCCACGGTTTGAGAAACATTGTATTATGGTAAGAGAGAATATGAACCGTCTTGGTTCAAATTAATAGCTGCATGAACAGAAGAGAAGTCAAAAACCGAATAAAATCTGAGCCGGCACCTCTGGTTAAATATTTGCAGAGTATGTGCGACGAGGGAATAGCATACTAACAGTGCGGTTATGGAGTTGGAAAACACAAGATGATGACTAGGGAGTCTGAAGCAGTCATCGTGATGTTAAGAACGTGGTCTGAGCCACGTCAGCTCCAGTAGCCCTCGTCTGACGGTCTCTTCTGGCTTTATCCCTCTCTCGCTAGCTTCTTTCCTCCTTCCTCCATTTTTGCCTGGCATAGCTATTCCTCTTCCTCACTTTCTGTGCCCTGTTTCCCCTTTTTTTATTTCCCCAATACATTGCCAGCATGGCCTGATTTGTAATGGACGCGAAGGCCACAGCTGTGCTCGCCAAGCCTGGCTCATTGGATCTGACAGCTCTCTCTCTTCCTCGATCTGTTTTATCATCTCCTTGCTTTCTGAGTCGCCCTGAGTCAGAGCAGACACTCCTAGATGCGACTTGTGTGAACATGATCGCTCCAGTGTAGTCACTCCCCTACCAAAGAAACCACAAGATAAATGTTATAGCTTGAAGCCAGATATTTGTTTAACACAGTCATGTCAAAGTCACAGGTCACTGTTAAGGCTGTCTTGGATTGGTCCTGAAAAGAACTAACAACGCAGTCAGCATTTTAAAATATTAGCAAGGGTTGCTATTCCAGCATATACAGTATATAATAAACATTGCTAGCTAGATTATATTGTTGGCAAAATCCATGGTAACTATAGCTTTACATAGTTCTTCACATACAGTACATGTAAAAATACTATATGTTGATATTTAACGTTGTTATTGCTAGTCTGCCTGTTTGAGCACCAAGCTCTCCAAGTCCACTACCTTGTATGCTAACGTGCCTGCTCACATTGTCATTCTGATATGTATGTGTGTCTGAGCGCATATGGCCAATGTTACTTGCTGTCGGACAGGGATACACACAGCGGCCTGTCAACACCGTAGTAGCTCAGCAGCTCGGCAGACTGTGGTCTTACAGAAACCTCTGTGCAGGGAGAAGGGCCGGCTTGATGCGAATGGGAAACGACATCCTATCCACCACTGTTGCCTCAGCACAAACTGGTCCTGGCAGTTGCCAGTCACCCACTGTTTTCTTCGTCTGTCGCCCTCAGTGACTCTGACCCTAACACTGTGTGTGTGTGTGTCTGTGAGCCTGTGGCTGAAAAGAACAGAATGCCAATGGTAAAGTCCAATGTCTGTGTGTGTGTGTGTGTGTGTGTTTAGTAACTGGAGAGAGGTCATCGGGGATCAGAACTAGGTTGTGTCAGCATAACAAACACAGGGCGCTCAAGCCATCTCTCACACACACACACACTCGAAATAAAGTCACTACATTACTCACTATAGTTCAGAACCATCCAGACATTATTTTCTCTCGAGCTATGAACAACAACTGCTCTCTAAACCGCTGGCTATGGCTGTGTACTGACTGTGTTTCTATTCTATGTCAATCCACATAATCCACTTATTTCATTGCTTGGTTCCAGTCAATACTGCTTCAAGGTCATACTGTGCATTTTCAAATTTCATCTTTTATGTTTTTAATTTCACAGTACAAATCAGGTATAAAACAATCTAGAAATAATGAGAAAACTGACCTTTAGTGCAGCCATTAGCATCACTTGGAGTAACAGAACTGACTATGATTTATGAGAACGAATCACAGAAACTGTGGGTGTTGCCATCATGAATGCATGGGAGTGAAAAGATGGCATTTTCTGATGGATCCACCTGCTCAACAGATTCAGCAGAACACTGTGTGCGGGGTCCATTACGTCTGTCCATCAATGCTAAATAGAACTCATCAATTTAGCCATTACATCACCAGCAGCCACTTATCAAGATGGATTCTCCCGCTGCGGGGACGCCCTCCAGGAAGTGTCTGGAGACGGTGGAGCTCAAACTCCTTACTGTAGATTTGTAGTCCCTAGAGGTGGGGAGCATTTATCATGGTCCCTGGAAACTGTTTAGGATACTGTGATTCTCTGACTAAGCCATGAATCATACGGTGGGAGCGGGTGGGGGAATTACAGGACCATAAATCAAACACAGTTAAAAGTCTGTTCTTTTCAGAACACCCACACCATTGTTGACACAGTGAGAAGTTGTATAAATACCTGAATGAAAGGTAATTTGACACAAAAGCGCTGTGCTTAAGGTAAATAAACAATGAAACGTGACTTAATGAGGAACGTTCATTCAGGAGGGACGGCTTATTACATAATGAAGATAAAAGGACAGTGAATATGTCTAAGTTCGCCTTTTTAGCCTTAAGCTGTTGGATGAATTGATGAAAGAGGAAATATATGACATGTCTGACACGGTGGTTAGAGTAGTACTTGAGAGTTACTTTCTGAAAGAGCAGAAACAGTAGACAAAAGTTAGACCACTGTATGACTGAGGTTGAGGTCATGGACACCAGGCTCCACCCAAATGATTGGGTTTTCCCCTATTATCTCTACCACATAATAGCTCTTATATCTCCAGTAAAAGCATAGAGATGCCTCCCTCTAAACCACACATCAAAACTAACCACACCCCAAACTACAACCACGCCATAAAAGGCTATAAAGGATGTGTCACAAATAATGAGGCAGCTCTTTGTCGCACTACACATTTGAGAATTGATTTCCTCAATCGATAACATTTATTCTCACCCCCAGATAGGATTGGTCAGACAGCAGGCTGTGTTGTTGATACAGAAGCTGGCCTGCTCCTCAAGACATTGTATAGTTAGTGTGTTGTGTTACGCGTGTTATACAGTGGGGAAGACAACAATGCCCCTAAGAGGCGTGCTCAATGGTCACAGCGCTTTATCACTGAATGGCACGTGTAGAGAGGTGAACTTATTGGGTGACATTTTTCGGCTTTTTCTTTGATGATCATGGGGGGCAGTCTAGTGGTCTGGGTGTTGGACTCCCAGCCAGAAGGTCGTGGGTTTGAACCCCAGAGTCGGCTTACCTGTAAGCATCCTTGAGCAAGATGCCTAACCCCTATCTGCTCCATGTAATAGAACAATGTAATTGTAATTGTATGTCGCTTTGGATAAAAGCGTCTGCTAAATGCTGTAAATGTAAATGATCAACTTTCCCTAAAGTAAAGATGGTGGTCACTCTTAAAACAGTATTGACATGTTAAATTAACTGCAAGTTCCAATCTTAAACCCTTTTTTAAACCCTCTGCCCTGAGAGAAAAACTACAGGATTGATCCAAGAACTGCAACATCTGATCTAAGCAAACAACTCATATCTCAAAACGTTTACAAAGAGAAGCCACTTTATTCAACCTCTACACTTTTTCTGACGATACCACATCTTTTCTGACGATAAAATCTGACACATGAAGCAATTTAGGAAATTACAGTCATCAACATTAAGTAGAACTGGCTACAAAGAGCAGAGGACAATATGAGGTGTTTGACCGTGCACATGCAGGCATGCTCCACAATCCTCCCTGTTAATCAGCTAGATTGCTTCTCTCACCATGTGAGAGAAAATACTTTCTCCTTCAACAATTTAGTAATGGCTCTACAAACCACTGACCTCATCACAGTAAGTGCACTTTGGGAATTGCTCCAAGAAATACATACAACTTTGAGCCTATAGGCCTTGCATGTTAGCTCACTTATCTGCACAATTTTAACCAAGAAACAACCCGATTCAAACCAAAGTCTCCATCTCCAACCAATGTCCATCTCAAAGTTGCATGAAGGACAGGTTGGGCAGAGATAATAGCCTACAGTAAAGTACATTGGAAGGCTATTAGGCATGTGAACAAAAGGTTCTCCTCTTATAGTTGCTTAAGAGGCCTAGGGACAAGGACACATCAAGAGGATACATGCTTCTCCACAAGGACACATCAAGAGGATACATGCTTCTCCACAAGGACACCCTAACTCAATGCTTACAGTAAATAAAAATGGAGGTAACACCCCTAATATACAGTATATACAGCCATGGAAAAAGACCACTGCAAACATTTTAAAATATAATAATATAAATATAAAAATGATTTTATATTAAACATAAATATATTAAAAAATAAATACAATTATATATTTATATACAGTATACACATACATATATATACACATACACACACACATTGCTACAAGCACTGGTAGAAATTCAGCACTGAGTATAACAATCTGTGTAAATAGCTAAAAGCATAACTAACACTTAATAAATAAACTTGAAAAAAATACATAATTTAAAATAAAAATAAAAATACACATGTACTTATTTTGTTTTATCCATGCATTATGTAATTGAATGCGACCACTGACAAAGACAATCATTACTGGATGAGAAGGCCTCAAATATATTGGGGTATTTAGTGGAAAAAGGGGGTTAGAAGCCTGTTTCATTTAACTTACCTGAAATATGTTTATAGATCAAATAATCCACCTTTTTCATGACTTTTGTGTCTTATTTCCTTTGTGTCTGATATGGCCAAATTAAATATTTCCAGTGCCTCAGCTTGGCTTCAAGTACATATTCTAGAAGATGAGACAAACCATGGTCTGAGAGGGAAGGCTTCACATTCTAAAAGGATGAGCTCATGCAGAGTTAGATGTTTTTATTATTGCACAATTACAATATACCTGTACTGACTTGAACCAGTGGAGTAGCAGAGAGACTGCAACGTTGAGGCTTTGAATCTCCCTCTTGACCGCCGTTATGTTGTCATTATGGTTATTCTATCTATGATCTATCCATAAACAATACATCTTCAGCTGGTACATATACATAATTGCTGTCAACTAATAGGCTAGATAAAGAAAATGCTTAGATGAGTGCAGCAGCAGGCAGTGGTTGGTATACAAAGTCTTGATTCAGGTCTATTATCCTAAAATTGAAAACAAATCAGCTACCAGCCCCCTGGCTTTTTTTAAATCCTAAAAACTTAGGTTGAAAGGCATTTTATTAGCCTAGACCAAAAACAAGTCAAAATTAGCACCATCCAGTCAACAAAAATGCAAGACTCTATAATTATGTTACTCCTTTTAGTTAACTACTAAAAGAGCAGACACAGCTGGGTTATTTCATGATTTTACAGTTTACTGCACAACAAACAAAACTGTTGACACTAAACCACAGGCATGGGACGTCACTAGAGAGTCTTGAGAGCTGAAGACAAAAAGATGCCCAGAACTATTCCTGACAGTTGCCATGGAAGGGCAGTATTTTACTGTCCTAGGAAAGGACAGAGAGCCATACCCTCCAGTTAATCAATGACTGCTTTCGCCAAGCAAGGGGCCATCAAGTGCAGTCGCACATACCAGAAGATATGAGACTGCTTAGAACCAAAGATGGGAGGGGGGATCCCATTCCTGCCTCACCTCAGAGACTTTGGTGTCTATTGTGAATGCCTATATGGGTCTGCTGGCATTACTGGGCTGGTATTTCTTGGCTAGGGGTTTTCAGACCACCAAAAAGTAATAGTTGATAGTTTGTGACCCAAACAAAACAACATAATTTCTTCCAAAGACAACCACAAGTGTCAGGCATCACATTCCACAATGGTTTAATATCCTTTATCCCACGTCCCCATAGTAAAATCATCTTGCCCAGATGAAATATCTTTAAGCCTGCCAGCTCCACTATTGAATGCTGCCATCACAAAGACCTGTCGGGGGCTGGTTTCTGTTTGTCCTAACAGATGTTCCCCTCCTCTCCTCCTTGTCTACCACCACCTCCTCCGCACTCTCTCCAATTCCTTTTGTCAGAGCAACTAAAGACCATCCCCTGCCGTTAAACATGGCCCGAGAGGCAGATGGCTGCAGGCCTTATCAATCAATATCAAACTATGCGAGTCCACATGTGGTCTAAATGTGTTCAGGGCACCATTATCTATCAGGCGCAGAACCATCTTGTGTGTCGGACACATCGCATTGACCCTGACATATTCACAGGGTGTAGCGTGCAATGGCACACAGGCAGACACGTGCTTCTTTTCCCTTCTTTCACTGCTCAAGACACTCCTTGCACACAAGCTTGACCTGTAGCTATAGACTAATAGGAAGCCCACATCGCGACTAAAGCCTTCTGCTCATATTTTTTGCAAAGAGGCTTCCCTCGGACATCGCACATCCTTTCCTCACAATAGGGTCAATGTAATGTGTCAGAGATAACAGATGTTGGAGACCAATGAGTGGTGCTATAGGCTAGTGGAACAGCCACACTTGATCATTACAGTTCTTTTGCCCCATCTTTGACAATACGTGGCCAGTTCGGCTACATGTCCATGCTCCTCGAGGCGTATTGGATCCTTCACGCACGCCATCCTACCCAGTGCTGCTGGTGCTGTATCTTGTGACCTGTTTCACTGCAACCATTGTGCGGCACACTACTGAACACAATGTGATCGTGACAGAATGTTTTAGCTATGCATAGCCCACCGACTGTTATGTGTGCACATTCCCCTAGGAATAAATATGATTGCATGCTTTTCTCTGTGAAGTAGCTGTATGAGCGTTGGGCCTGCTGGCATTTATATATGTAGGTAGGTAGGTAGAAGGTAGCCTACATGTATTATATATGGTGCACATGGTTTATCCAAAAGCATAATATAAGCAGGTATACCATATGGAAGGAGCTAAGAGAGGAGCCACAGTGTAAGCATGCACTATTTAGTACATGTTTACGTCATGCGTTTATTAACTGTATAATGTAAACAGTAAAATATATCAATGAAACTGCCAACGTTAAAGACCGGAAAGCTTTAAGCGCAAAGGTTTAAGTCACACCGGCCACCAGGAATAGCAGTGTAACAGGAGTAAGACAGACACAGTGTGGCCGTGCAATAGTCAAGAGGAGTAGCCTACAGCAGCTCTATCTCCACTTCGAAATACACCGTCAGAGGTTTTGCAGACCTGTCTTCGTTTTGTTATCTACAATATTGATTTCACGCGTGACGAAGATGGAACCACGCGGGACAACGGGTGTTTTAAACACTCGTTCTTAAAGCTTAAAGCTTGAAAAGCAAGCAGCACATTATTTACTTATATACTTACTTTAAATGTAGTGCATGGAATTGCTTTCTCCCTCCGCTGTTATCATTGCCACTGCTCCTTTAAATCGAAGCCACGTGTTTTTCCTATACGGCAAATTATTGTGGAACAACAAGGCTAATGCGGTTTTGTCCTGATGCGCTTTTGTTATGATAATACAAAACCAAAGGCTATTCTTTCGAGATTTGAATTTTCACAAAAGGAGCTGTCCTCTTGCCTACGTGTGGACCGTTTACCGGCTAAAACTCTGGATCATCCAAAACGTTGGTATATTCCGTTTCGTTTAAATCAGTATTGCGGGAGTTTATAGTGAAGCGTCTTTGTCCATTGTCCACCTAGCTCCAAAGCTCCGCGGCGCATTGTCCTTCTGTCATTCACTAGGAATCTATCCCACACAGGGCTCTTAGAGAAGGTGCCTTGAGACAAAACGCACTCTCTACGACCCGAATGAGTTCCTCATCCCAGAGAGACTGAGCGTCAGTTGGTGAGCTGTCACGGGGTGTGTGTGTGTGGTCGGGGGGGTTAAGCGGAAAAGAAGGTGGAGATACTGAGCTATAGAGAGGGGAAAAAGACTACCTCGGCATGTCTCAACGAAATAACTATTATTAATGTTGGCAAAGTAGTGCTTACTTTTTTTCTTCTTAATTTTTTTGCTCCAAGCTCTGTAGCGTCAGATAAGACAACTTTTAACATGGCTTGGTGTAGATCTTGATTAATAGTTTACATGATTAATACATTTTTTAGCTCTAAAGAAATACTTAAATAATAGCTACTTAATTATCACTGAACGGCTCTTGAGCACGTTTTCATTGTAGTAGCATAGCCTACTGGCTGACTATGAATCCAGTCAACCGATAGCATGAGCTAATCTTTGACTGTGACACATGAATTATAAACCATACCTGTCATAATATAATTCCCAAATGAGCCTTCTTATGTTTACGCTGTTCTTCTTTAATATTAACTAAGAAATAATGGGGTAGTTTTGTTCTCAATATTATGCCAAGTAGCATTTTCTTATTTGTCCAGCTTTAATGAAGCCTAGATTTCTGTCAGCTTAGAAAGGCTGCTAACTTTTTAACTCTATTTGAGAGCTCAAAAAGTTTTTTCTCCATTTTCTATCTCTTCACATTCCTGACCTACTAAGCTATCCTGACAATGAACTCTAGTTTAACCCCCGAAAGTTTTTCAACCCTAGACCTCCCTTCGGGCTAAAGCAGGATCTGTCTGAGGTAGAGGGCAGTATAAATAGACCCGTCCCCACTCAGGTTACGCAGGGAGAATCCAGCTTGCTGTACCAACAGACAGACGGACAGACGACACAGACGTATGGATGGACATTAGTCACACATGAACACACAAATCTTTTTTTTTACACCACTGTGAATGATTCTAGGGAAGGGAAGTTCACATCCGTGTACTGACTAATCACAAGTAGCAAGTCACTCTTACAACACAAACTCTATTGTGTGTCTACGCATTAGAAGTTCTTCACAAATAACACGTCTCTCGTTTACTCATGTTCACAGCAAGCTCTCTCGTCCTCGTTTATGAAAATATTCTGGGGTGTTAAAATGTTAATGCCAGGGGCTAATTTCTCTATATCACTTAAGATTTCAGTTCATAATCCAGCCAGCCCACCCAAGAGCAGAAATCAATCCAGGCCTCCCTCCAGCTTCTCCTATATCAGTGTGCCTGACCACCAGCAAGCTGGCCGGTGCCTTTAACTCATCAACACAGGCTGATCCTTAAACGATGCTTTTTAAAAGGCCCTGAGTGTGTGGTTCATTGACGGGCCCAGTGGGCACCTGCTGTATACCGCCTTTTCATTGACCTGGCAGAAATGTGATTGATCCGTGGCTTAGTAATTGGGATCAGGCACATAGCAAAGCAGGTGAAATTATAGCTGAGTTAAACCACAGGAACTATAGATTCTTCCGCTACTGTCTTCATCGATGTTGATTTCCTGTGCTGTTCAAACCGTTTAAAGGGAAATGAACAGTGACTGGCATACTCAGTATCACACAACATAACGTACCATAACGTCTGCCAAATAAAAGCACAGAAGTTGTTAAACTGTAATGCCTAATAGTTGGAGTAACACTGGATGTACTGGGAGAACGTTTGCGTCATGCGTTACCTTGCGAGAGGCGGACGGGCTGGGTGACTTGTAGCCCGTCGATAGCACAGGGGTTCCCACAGGGGTGCAGGGTGATGACCCCAGACCTGTGCTCTATGTAGCAGTGCTGGGCGGCTACACCGGGACCCTGAATGTTGATGTCCATCGGACCATGGCCAAGTGTCGTGCGGCCTGGGGGACACACACAGACATCGGACACGTACATACGTTTGGTCAGGGAGTGGCGTTTAAAGGTACACTCCTATGTCAGTGTATGTTTTAAAACACGACTGCCTGACTGTGGAGGAGGGCCTGGCCGAAACAGCTGGTGAGAGAGTGGGAGTGGGGGGGGGGGGGGGGGGGGGGGGGGGGGGGGGGGGGGGGGGGGGG
>JAODLI010001304.1:0-11349 GCA_027575585.1 Percopsis omiscomaycus | reverse complement strand
ACTGTATATCTATATCAACGTAACCTTTTATCAACAACCACTCACCAGTCATACTAGTCTATACATGTTTATTTTTCTCTTGTTCACTTTTGGCCTTGTTCATTCATCACCCTTTTCCACCTTTAAATAAACCATGATCTGTTTTTGTCTCTATATGTCTCCCAGTCCCCTCGCCGGATGACCACCCAGCCAGAGCACACCTATCGCAAGAGTCCCAGCAAGAGTTTGATTCACTTTTTGACTCTGGTTTGGAAGAGCAAGATCTTTCCCCTAGAGAGGAGGTTCCGCCACCACTGTCGGATATTGACTTGGCTATCTTCGATCCCTGCTGCAAACGAGGTAGAAATAAACACACACAAACATACAGTATGTTTTGCAATTGAATCTTTTTTTGCATACACTTACTAATTAAGCCGTCATATCTCATATTGGACAATCAGAGCTCCCATCACCCAAATGGAATGTTCCTTGTTCATTTTAAATGTGAAGATCTTAACTTAAATCTTTTGCTTACTTTATTAATCTCTCTCTGTCTTAGATAATTCCAGTCCATCAAGCAACCACTCAGAACTGCTCTCACTGCCACTAACAAACTCGGATGGAGGGGAGGCGGGCTATTTGAGAGAGGCAACCAACCAGTTAATGGCAGCATTGGAGCAGGAGAGTGAGGGAGAATTCAGCTCAGCTATACTTGGATACAGGATGGCGGTGGATATACTGATCACAGGAGTACAGGGTAAGGGAAGCTATAGTTGGGAGGGATGGATGAAGAAATTAATGGAAAGACAGTTGTGAGTTTAAAAGGACTCAAGGAATAAAGAAGAAAATGAATGGATGCTGACAGGGAATCATTTCAGCAAATTAATTATAGTTCCTCCTGTTTCAAAACATTACTCAGTTTTAGAAGTTCCCCAGTAGGAGGTCAAAACATAACCTCTAAACCTGTGTCAAATTTATGCAGTAACTACTTATCTACACTCGGACAGTAATATCTCTCACCAACGACAGATGCAGGCTGATATGTTCAATAAAAGTGAAAATGGCCAGTGAGTTTTCACGTAGGAGAGAGAAACCAAAAGGTTTTTCACAAGATTCAATTGATTTGGAGAAATAATGTAAAATTTCATACATGGCCTGTAGCAAATATAATTCCTTGAGACCTAGAGGGTAGTGTAGTAGTCCTAGTGTCTGGCTCTTCACCAAAAAACTTAAAACTGGGTTTTAACACCGGCAAAGGTGTTAAAACCTTTGCCTATTATTTGTCCCAATTATTTGTCCCAATTCTATAATTATAAAAACATGTGTGGTTTTCCAAAGCATTCACACAATTAAAATACAAACTATTACTGACTAGTATACATTATAAAGGCTTAAATATAATTGCACATTATTACATTATAATATGTAATATGATTATTTAAGGATATTATAAAGCACTTAAATAAAACCCATTACATTTATACACATCCAACCAGCAGACATCGGCAGCGTGTGGTGTTATTTATTTATTACATAAGTACATTTGTAAGTATTAGCTGAATAGGTCATACACTAGATGTTTCATAAAGCCTTGTTTCTGCAATCTCTAGTTGTTACTGTAACAAACTGTTTGCAACGTTGAGAGGTAAGGATGGACAGCTGGAGACTGACCTGGCTACAAACACTACTGTATGTTTTATTTACACACAGTATATCTGTACATCCAAAGCTAGGATTGAACCGCCTACCTTGAGTTTGAGTACCAAAAACTGTGTGTTAGATAGTATCAGTACATTTTTTAACCCTAGTATTGCTATTCATTGAGAAATACTAGTTGCATTGCCATACGGATCTGAGGCAGGTTTCTGCTTTGATCTTTATATTTTTTTAAGATAGGATTATAGGCTATACTATACTATTTTTGGACTGTGACAAACAGCTCCTCTGGGGTTATTATTTGGTCAGTAGACAGCAGAACCAAGGATGGCTTTTATTCTGGCAGAAACACCACTGCTATTTTTTTAACAAACTGCAATGTAGCATTTTCAGACAGTGCTGCAGCTGTCCTCGTCATCCAACATATGTTTGTTTTTCTTTGAATTGAAATACATGGATATTGTTGTGTGACATGCAGCATGTTCCATGTACGCAACTCAAATGCTACCAAAACTCTTCTCCTGAGAGGAAATGGCTTGCTATTAAGTCAGAAAGTCTAATAAGCCACTGGGGCTAAGTGTATCCACAGTGGTACTTATAAACTGTATACTGACACCTACTGGTGGAGGTGCAGCAAAGCCAACTCGAACCTTATGGGTAAACTAAATAAATATTATTTTTTTAATGTATAAACAATATTTTATCCAAAAAAAACTGTGGACTTTTGTTCTGTGGATAGTCAAAATTCATAAAGTATTATGTGTTTAGTTTAGTGGTGTGTGGCTAAACCACACAATGAGTAAAAACAACAAAGTAACAATATTATAATTGATAAAAACACTAATCTGCCCCCCCACCCACCCACCACCACAGGAGACCCGGACCCTGTGCGCAGGGAGTTGGTGAAGAGGAGGACAGCCCAGTATCTACAACATGCGGAGATGTTAGTCGACAGGCATTCCTCACCCGCACACACTACCACACACATACCTACACATACACACACAACTCAAGACGCATAGCTGCCCTGTCTGCTTAGATGCTTAGAATATCTGAAATTTTCAGGTTCTATAAAAATTGTGTTCAATATTGTTTTAGGTGAGGATTTCCTAATTGTAAAGAATTTTACATTGTTTTATAATGTATGTATATACATCGTAATTTGCGTTCATTTGTTTTGTAAATAAATAAAAATATACTTGTTTGTCGATTGACAAAGATTATCTTAATTGCTGTGTGGAATCAGATGTATTGTATTGATATTAACATTCACCGCACATTCATTTGATTTTAAGAAACAGTAACATAAATCACAAAAAGTCTAAATTAGATCAAGAGGTAGAGGACCAAATACCAGAAGCTGGTGGAACAGTGACAGAGATGGTGCGCTCGCTGTGAACTGCGGAGGTAGGGTGTACAGGCTCTGCTGGACATTCACATGCAGAGCCTACATGCTACTAGCAAAAAAATCGATATAGCCGAGTATCGCAATATTTTATTCCACGATGCTGTATAGATTTTTTTGACCCATGTATCGATACATACATATTTGTTTTTTAATTAATCACACGAAAAAATAAAATTGTTCTAATAAATTGGAATGGAAATTTTTAATTAAATAGTTTTCACTGAATTTGTCAGCTGAGTTATCAATCTAATGTGATGTACATATTAGACTACCCAGGTGGTACACAGCAAGTTGTATTTTCAGCTCTATATTTTTTTTAATGTGGACTATTGCAATGTATCGCAATATGTAACATATCGTAAAGTATCATAATACGCATCGTATCGTGAGGTCCTTGCCAAAACCCAGCCCTACATGCTAATGGGTATTAAAGGATCTGCAATGAGAAGCTACCTAGCTATCTAGTAACATGGCAGGACCACAAGGAGGTGCCATTGTGTGGTGTTATTAACTTTCCTATTTATCAGATGCTTGTCCCTGAATCACAGCAGTTGTAGAGCTCAATGCAGCAAGTCAAAAAAGGCTGTAATAGATCAGATATACAACATTTCAAAAGTTGTACACTCTGCTGCACTGACATTCCATAAAACTGTAGGAATAGACAGTTCATTTAGGATCTCACCAGATTACATTTCCTAAAATCCAGTTGCTAGGTCCAGTTGCTAGGTCCAGGAAAATATAAAAATAATAATAAGAAAATCCCCATTCAATTAGCCCATGACAATTTGATAATGATGATATTTAAATCTATACCCTATTTCTGACAGAACCTCTGCTGTCATGTCAAATAAAGTTCAACTGGGAAGGAATAGGGGTGGACAATATAAAGCCAAGACATTCATGGTATAGGTAATTTTAGTACTTTTTAATGGAAATAAAATGAAGAAATTATTTATATATAAAATAATAATCTGGTAATGCCTATTTTTGAGTAATCCAGTTAATTAAAAACTGATCAATATGCATGAGGGAAAACGGGTTGTATGTATATGGGCAGCCATAGTAGTGAGTATACAGTATAAGTATACCCAGTTATGCAGTATAGGTAGCAGGGTGTTGATGACCCATTAGCCATCTAGGTCATGAGGGTATCTGTGTCACAGCTATGACTCTATTAAGCTATATATCCAATAGGGCGTGTGCACAAACCAGGGCATTGCATCGACCCGCAGAATCATGGCAGAATGTACATACTGTATGAAAGTGTGGTAGATGCACACAATTTATACAAAGTACATTCAGTGTTTCGTTTATTGTGTAAGCGCAGTAAACTGGCTTTATATGCATAGGTTCAGTTTACAAGCTTGTATATTTGTGTGTGGGTGGGTCCTCACTACACAGTAACTAAAGTGGCTTTTTTAGTCTATTTAAGAATGTGTTTGATCAGAGATTAGAGAAGCAGTGCTGAAACACACTAGAACACCTGCGAATCACGGTTACGTATGGTAACTCTAGTACTATGGTCATGATATTCCTGTATAACAGGAACAAAACAGTGAATAGTGTTGCCATGAGTAAACCATAGCACAATGTATTATTAAACAGATATATAAACAATGACATACTGTGTTTGTACCTGTTTCTGACTTTAGTTTTAACTGTATGTCTTCACTGCATCCTCTATCTAGAGGTGAATCCAACTCTATTCTATGCTCATAGACAAAACACACTTGCTTCATCCGTGTTAGCTTTCGCATGAGACCACGGCATGCTGAAATCTCTGATGTATCCATCAGCCTATAATCTGTGGGCACACCTGCTATAAAAGGGCGCTGCGCCTGCTATTCTGCTCCCCAAGGATACTACAGCGACCATTGGGAGACAGCAGGGCTTCAAAAGCTAAAAGGCTTCTTCTATGATCATAGAACTACCTGACATAACTATCATTCAATTTCATAAGCATAAGGCAAGGCCAGTCAAGGCAACCATTCAATGGCCAACCGGCATAACAGTCACACAGTGGATAACCAAGTGGCAGTGGACTTTATCATAATGAAATTATCATAATTAATATTACTTTGTAGTACTGTATAGACAAGTTTGGCCGATTTAATCTCCAACATGCACGACCTACCTGTAAGCATCCATGATCAAGATGCCTAATCCTTACCTGCTCCTTAATACTTGTACCTACTTTAAGTTGCTTTGGATAAAAGCATCTCCTAATTTATATTATATTGTATTGTTGTTATTGTGATGAAACAAGCAGCCTATGGTGGCGAACCTTTTTAGCGGTCTGGAGTAGTTTTGGGAGATATAATGACGCACTGTGTGACAACAGTTATTTGTGACATATTGAATAAAACTGTTTTACATGACATACATGGCATTCTGGTACATTACAGAGCTGTATGCGTATTTATTGCCTATGACCAGATGGTTATTTTATAGATAAATATAGCTGAATTAGCTGAATTTCCAAAAAAAGACCATGTGAACTACATGTATTGCTATTGTGATATACAATTACATAAACTGTAAAAGAAGGATACCCTAGCCTAACCTGGAGACAGCATTACACTAACACAATACCAACACAATACCAGGGAGTGTAGCAGTCAAAGTATTCCAACAGATAAAATCTGATAAAGACACATGGTTAACCTAACCCTAACCATGATGCCACCATGGAAATGTCTTCCACTTACATACCGCCAAAGGGGGCAGAGGATGATGAACCACTGTTGTGAAAAACAAACAGCCGAAGGGTCTTTCCCATCACTACTATGCATCGAACTAATGCTGGGTTGAAGAAAGAAACATCTAGGATGCAGAGACAGAGCAGCTAGCTCTCTTTAGCTGAGGTCAAAGTGAACTGTACCGCTATTATGACAGCAACTGTTTTAAGGGAACGGTGTCGATTGGCTCGAAGCCAATCACCCATTTGGCATCTCAAGTCCCATTGTGGAGCATGGGGCATGGAAGGGGATAGGTTTCTATCAAATAACTGAAGAGCTGTTCTGGTACTAAGCCATCAGCAGCGGTCCCAGAATAAGGGGGTGCTTCACCATCTGCATGTGTGAGATGGTGCCCAGAAACCCCAGAAATAGTGGGTTGACCACTATTAACTGAATCCGTTCCTGAAACCACGGCACTGCCAGGCATCCCAGTGCTATCAGAATGTTAAACTATCGTCAATAGGTGATCGATGAGGTGGCTCCATGCACGGTACCTCTCTGCACCTCTATTTAGCAGTGCACTGCCACACTTGTAGCTCTCCTAAGCAAGCCCAGAGAGCTGCTGGTGGAGCTTGTTGGACAGTAGGAGCTTCCTGTCAGTGCTGCCAGGCTTGGTTGTAGACCTTTGTCTGAGCGTCTCTGTTCTACAGCCGTAAAAGGAAGGTATTTGGACATCAGCACTTTGATGGTTCTGGGTATTGCCCCAGCTTCGTCTATGTAATGATTGATGGCCTGGAACAACGGACAAAGAATATCGTTCTTGTAACATCGTCTTGCTCGGTGGATGTTGCTTGGTATGAAGGGAGCCAAGGCATTCGAAGCAGTAGATGTAGTGGACCAAGGTATGTCAATACAGCTCCACAAGAGGGAGCCTGGCCATGAAAAGGGCAGTTAAGGTGAGGAAGCATTGCTCATTCATTCTTCTTATTAACCAACATGGAACTGTTCAAATAATTGCTATGGGGAACCGGGGGTGTAGCGGCCTTTTATTAGCATCACCATTGCTGGTGGTTATTAGAATTTTCAGCATGCTGTGATCATATGTAGGGAGAAGCCAATAAGGATGAAGCTAGAGGGTGGAGCCGTATGAAACAAATTATATTTATACGTACACATGAAATGTTGTAAATAGGCTACACATACACACATGAAAAGAACATCCAACCATGTTTTTATATTTTCCTGCACTGTCATATCTGCACAGATCATTTATTTATCACATACTATATAGCATCAAATCATGCTAAAATCCAACCCATCTCTCCCTTTCACTTTTCCTCTCCTGCTGACAGACACACACACACACACACACACACACACACACACACACACACACACACACACACACACACACACACACACACACAGGGGAAGCTATTATGCTCTCAGGCTAGAGTGTTTCGATGGTATAATTGCAGTGACAGTGAAGAGAGAGAGAGAGAGAGATGGGGGGATAGAGAGAGAGAGAAAGGGAGAGACCTGACACTCTCAGCATGCTAATGTTCAGCGGCTTTACATCCGTCTGGCTTTATCCCTCCATCCATCTCTTTGTCCCCCCCCCTCCATTTCCCATTCGCAGGTGCAATGGCAGAGAGATGGACAGAGGAACAGAGAGGGAAAGAGAAGGAGAGTGAGATGAGAGGGAGAGCGACAGGCACACAGTTGAAAGGAGAGAGTGAGGGAGTGAAAAGGGATGTATAAAAAGAGGGATGGAGCAATGTTATCTCTCTCTCTCCCTTTCTATTATCCATTCATCCTCTTCAGGCTGAAACAAAGGGAGGGAAAAGAGACAAAAAAGAGGAGTGGGGGAGAAAATAGAGGAATAGGGAGGGTCAGTTTTTCCAAAACGCCAACAATGGAGGGATGATCTCTGCTTATCCTGCTAATCACATCCCTCTTTTTTCCTATCTTTCATTCACACCTTTATCTTTTCATATCCTCCCTCGATGCGGATTAAGAAGAAGGTGAAATGAAAAATGTTTTTTGTTCTTTCATCCCTCTCTCCTCTTCAATTTCCACCATTTTCCTACCTCTATTTTTGTTTTATTAACTAGTGTCATAGTTTTCAAAATGTCTGACCCATGTCCAACATTATAATCTGGCCTAGCCAATAATGACATATATAAATAAAATATATGAAACTTTAATAATAATAAATAAGGTTTCAAAAATTCCCAAACCGATACTTTTAAAACCCATTGAACTAAAATGTTCTAAACTTTTGGTGAATGACACTAATTGGCGAGTCATTCAAATTCATTTAAAGTCATTCAAATATATAGCTCTGGAAGAAGAGTTTATTCAATGACAACAGTTATATTGATACAATAGGTCTAGGTCTACAGGTGTATAAAGTTAATCACAACATAGACAATAGTATTGTCTACAGTATGTTGTAGACAAGAATATTGCTTTGTTCACAGGATAAACCAAACAACAAATGAATGTCATGCATTTAGGAATAGTCACAGAAGGCCAAGCAATTACATTCACAATATGATACGTTTTAAATCAATAGGCTCCAAGCACTGCCTGTTCCAGCCAGTGTCCTAGTGTTAAACATTACATGGAAAAAAATAAATGAAACAAAATCATTTAACACCATAACATGGCTAAAAAATGACCAGGAAACACCTTCTAATTTGCATAGTCTTTATGACTCAAAAACAAACCACAACCTATTTTCATTTTCATTTTGGTTGCCGGGCCATAGTCTAGTTTGATGCAGTGGAAAACTAGCTTGGCTGGCATGTGGGACATATGTGGTTAAAGTGTGTGTTTGTGTGTGATTTTAAGAGTTGTAGCCTAGTTGTAACGTGTGGACAATTTCTGCTCTTAAGGCATAAATATACTGTAGTATAAAATGTTATGTTACAGGTCCATGTTCAATACTCTCACAGCCTCTCTCTAACACACACCTTCATGGCCTAACCCCTTGCCTTCATAATGCTGTCTTTTGTCATTTATTATTGCAGATGGATTGAGCCTCTCTTTCTCTCCTTCCTCTTTTCTCTCTTTGCTGTTTTTTGTTTATTCAGACCTCTCATCCTCCCTTTGTTTATCTTTCACTCTCTTCCTCTCTCTCTATTACAGCAACCTCCCCACGCACCATGTGCCCCTCTTTTGTTACCAAACTTGTTTCCATAACAACTGCGACCTTTCAGTCAGTACCTAACAGCAGAATTTTTGATCACAAGTGGAGAGGAGAGAACAAGAGGTTGACAAAAGAAAAAAAAGAGTAATGCATTGAATGGATGTGAAAGCAAATGACCACCTACGGACATATTTTTATGTGGTGGATTTAAAACTGATACACACCATCTTCACACACACACACACACACACACACACACACACACACACACACACACACACACACACACACACACATATACAGTATATACATACAGCCATGACCACTGCACATTTTTAAAAATATAATATTAATATATAATATAAGATATTTAAAAAAATATGTCGTAGTCTCTTAATTTTTTCCATGGCTGTATATTGTTTGACAATATAGAGGCTGGCCACAAATGTAGTAGAAGAAACACAGTTGTGATGTTTGTTTCTTTAAATATCAACTGTATAGAACAACAATTAAATCTGAATGAGTTAAAGAATTCCCGCCTTACTTTATTATGACCAAAATGTCAATACACCAAACACCAATTCCAATTGCGTTATCGTGATTTAAAGCTCTAACCTCGTGTGTTGGTCTCATGCCATGCTGGGAGGGACTGAACCGTGAAGTGGACAGCTCTCGAGCCCGCCCCAGCTCTCCCCTCGAGCGCCCACCGTGCGCCACTGCACACACCAACATTAGCGCGCGAGGACAATGGCAGCGCGACATAGATTAAAAACACCGGAGAGGCGATAGAGCGAAATAAAAACGTTTTCTTAACATTTCGTCTACACATTTGAATGTGTTAGAGTGTAAACAAGGGAATAGTTGTTGGAAAAGAAATATCCGGAAGCCCGCGTTTCAGCGTGGGGTTTCCACTCCGCACCCATGCTCTCTACTTGTCCGGTGCCGTCCTAGAGAGTTGGCAGAGGTAACGAGTCGGAAACGAGACAGATACCAGAATAAAGTAGGCACGAGAAAGGACACCAACAGAGCTTGCAGTGAGTTTTATTTTTATTTTGATATAGTCCTATTTCGACTGTGCACTTTGTATAATTGTTTTTTGTGTGTTTGTTTGAGTGGATGCGATTTTTTTACTGCGCCATTAAGTCCATGGATGCCAATTAATGGCCGCGCGTGTGTACGACAGATGTTGCCGCCAACGGAAGCCTCAAAGCCAAAAAATGAAATAGAAAATAACAAACTGTAGACTATTTTAAAATAGCATACAGTACATGCTATATTTTTGATTGAATTAGACTACTTTTGTACTATAATATATTGTCCAATATAAAAATAATGCACTAATAATAGGCTAAATGTGTAGTGTGTGTGAGTGGTCAATCAATGTCTGTTTTGTCATTTTAGTTTTGAATGATTTTATATAGGTGCCAGTACATTTCTAAATCTTAACTAGTAACATAACATTGCTCAATTTTCATATTTTGACCAGCAGCTCCCCTGGATTTGTAAAGCTAATCTGTCCCTGATAAGCGCATTGGCTGGCTTGCCATCTGGGCTGTATTATGGCAAAGAGAGGGCATTTGAATAATTGATATTGAGTTATTAATAGGAGGCTCTTCATGTTGCTGGAGAGGGACCTGTGCAGTAGTCTGTTATCTGTGTAGGCTAAATGACATCCAACCCACCAACAAGTTTTTTATTTTTAATTTGGGTGAAGAGGAACCACTTAGGCCAGTGTTTCTCAACTGGTGGGTCCCGACCCAAAAGTGGGTCGGGAGCTGGTGTGAAGTGGGTTGCAGACATGTGCTTCGGCTCTGTCAAAAAGTCTAACTTTTATTTGACCAAACTTCCGATGATGCACTTTTATTTTGAAATGTGCGTAGATGTTTTGAACAGTGCATACAGTATAGACATTGTGAATTAATGCACAAATTGTTTTGTGAAATAAATTATAATTAAATTATTTTTGGGTCGTGACTTAATAACCCAAGGACAAATGTGGATCCTGAGGTTATACCAGTTGAGAACCACTGACTTAGGCTATCTCAAATGTTTGTATGTGGGAAGGTCACTATGATATTTTGAACCGCCACACAAACATTAATGACAAAAGCAAACAGTCTAGATGCTGTTAGTCTGACTGTGTTCTACTGTCTTTTCTATTGGGCATCCTGTCATCATCCTATCACTTTATCTTTCCTATCCTTAATTCCATCCATCCATCCATCCATTAATCTTGGTTTAATCGTGGTTTATCCTTCACAAATGGATTAGGGGTGTCATCAATGCTAAGTAGTCAGCCTACCTCTGTGCGCTTGGTCGCTTTCGGTTCTCCCCCCTCTATCTCTTTCTCTATCTCTATCTCTCTCTCACTCATACACACACACACACACACACACACACACACACACACACACACACACACACACACACACACAAAAAAACACACAAAAAAACACACTATATAAAAAAACAGA
>JAODLI010001303.1:0-11349 GCA_027575585.1 Percopsis omiscomaycus | reverse complement strand
TTTGCCGTGTCCCCTGTATTTTTTGATGGTTTTCATGAGACCCCCCTTGAAATGACCAGGACCCCTCATTGCCCCCCAATCAACATTTTCTGTAGCCACCGCTGGCAGTAATTGCAAGGCTAGAAATGTTTGCGTCTATATACAGTACAGTAGTTCCACCCCCCTCAGAGCAGTCATGCTGAACCCAACGCACTGAGGCCTATTCTTAGAAACCTACCGATCAAAACCCACTCATGCAATGAAAAAAGTTCTAAAGTTTTGTTAATGAGCGGAAGCCTCCGGACACATTTATTAGCGATTCACAATTCTTTTGTGACTAAAATAATATCTTTTAACATCACATCCAAGCCTTGCTATTTCAACTGTCAAGTGCATGTGTACAGAATTCTGAAATGTTAGAATATAACTCTCCAGCTGAGATAAGATAGGCTTTGTTTCATGCTTCAAGTCATTGGAGGCTGTCCCTCTGTTCTGGGGTTCCCGAAGATTATATTTTCTATTCAATCTTTGGCGCTGAAATTTTCAGCACTTTTATTAAGCTTTACGCAAGGGTGGTAAAAAGTACATTACTTAACTTTGATTACTAAAATGTATTGCAATTAAGAGTAATCAAGTGTTGTAGGAGATGCTTCTTTGGGAGTGTCATGAGTGAAAAAACACTGCTCTTTCCATGCATTCTTCCTCCTTTAAACTGTTATCTATAATGAAAATAGTTACCCTGTTGTGTGCAGACACATGTACGCACACTGTTTACGATTATGTGCATTGCTAAATTGCCAGCGATGGAACAGTCCGCTGCACGTTGTTTCAGGGGAACAGAAATGGTCCGACACAGTGTTCAGTGACGCATTATTTGCCACGCCGCGCGAAAACAAACAGGCTCTAATCCGCAAACAATTGCACGACTATTATCAGTGCCCAGCAGAGGCCTTGCTGTCTGCTATCTCCACCCGCCCGCTGTCTGTCTGTCTACCTCTACCTTATCTGTTATAGACAGGCTAAAAGGTTACTTTCTAAACGCACTCAGGTAGAGATTATAAACTGTCTCTTCAGAATGGTAATCACTATTAAGCCAAGAGTCAATATTACACAGACTAACAGTCTAATTATTTTCAGTGGCATTTGAATTATGTTGCCTGAAATGTCTAAAGGATACAATATTATGTACAATGCAGTAATGTTGTCTTCATTTGAAGACATTTTGAGCTATTCTATTATAACCTAAAACACATGGCAATTAAATGTTTTCAAATAAATTACTAGTTATCTATGTTTACTATCTCATGTTCTTTGAAGACAATGTGTTTCACCACGGTTACTTCTCTTTCATCATGTTTCCTGCCTGTCAATCTTTTCTTCGTCTCTCTCGCTCTCTTTTTCCTCTTCCTGACTCTCTCTGTGTCGGTTCCCGGAGTCCAAAAGCCTGTCCTCTCCGTCCTCCTTCCTGCGGGAGGAGAATGTTGACGGTGCATTATCGCCGCCCGTCGCCACGGTGATAGATGGAACACCGAGATAGAGGTTGTGACATGGCGAGGGCCACGGGACGCACATGACGACAGCTGTCAGCCCTCCGTCCGTCACTGTTGCCATGACCCAACATTTTCCTTCTGAAGATACATAGAGCCCCTTCTCACCTGTTAAATGCTGCTGGTATAACTATTTATCAGTATAGTTATATACTTAAGCTTTAGCTTTAAAGGTTGTTTCAATAGGTTTCAATCAATCAAATCAGTATTTCTCTGCCTGTGCTCAAATGTTTTCTTTTGAGCACTTCTTTTCTTTTTTCTTTTTCCAAACTGATGTAGGAGTAGAGTGAATACAGTAGGCTATATGTGAGCTCATAGATCAGGAGGGTCTCATGAGAATAACTCACAACCTGTTACATCTACGAAATCATTGGACAGCAATATTATAAGACACGTTTGGTGGCTTAGAATAGGTATGTCAAAAACATACCTATAATCCTACTGGTTTTCAATACTGACTCTTTCTTTCTTCTTCTTCTGTTTCTTTCTTCTGACATTTTCGTCAGTGACGGAATCACTGCGGAACCAATAATACCCATGAGATTTCTTTATGATGACAGTGTATTGCGAGCAGCGTTGCTGTCAGCGTAGTGGCTGCATCTGATTTCTAATGCAGAAACATACTACCCATTAGACAGATAAGAATCACTAAAATATTGCTACTATTACAGGATATCTGCATTTTAAGTGCATGTGATTTGATAGGAATATGCTGTTGTTGGTTGAGGAGATAGCTTGAGTGCTTGGGGCGTGGAGTGCTCCGCTGTGTGTGCTTCTACCATGTGAACGTGCTACCGAGATTGGTCAGAAGCAATTAGGGCTTTGACATTCAAATATAATTTCACAAGGAGATTATTAGTTCAGAAAGTGAAGCCAAAAACAGCTGCACCTGTGTCTTGAAATTACAATGGTTGCAACAATAAGATTGAGCTGGTAATGTCACCAATATGCACCAACCGCACGGCAGTGTGGGTAATGTAGTTCAGTTAGCTTCTCAGTAAAGTTTATTGTGACTAATCCTAACCCGCAGAACTGGGCCCTCATTAAATTATGGAATAGTTTAAAAAAACTATTTAAATTAGGCCTATTTGTGGAAAAAAGAGCAAGGGAAAAGGAGAGATCTGGGCGCAGGGGGGCCCATCTAAGATTATCTCGTCCCGGGCCCAGGCAGGACTGTCAGCTGGCCTGTGTGTGTGTGTGTGTGTGTGTGTGTGTGTGTGTGTGTGTGTGTGTGTGTGTGTGATGAAATGGAATGGAAGAAAGAATGGAGGGCTGAAAAGGTTAAGCTAGGCACGGTGCGTCAGTGAAAGGCACACAGACTGATAGCTGTCAGATCAATAGAGCTCTATCAGCCTGATAAATCCCATCACATCCTGGCACTGCTCACCGCTCTGCCTCTCGCTATCTTTTCCCGTCATGCTCCTGCTTTTCTTTCTGCGCACGCTACTTCATACTTGTAAAGGAGTACACCACCCGCTTTGGAAGGTTTTTGGTCTATTTTTATCGTTATTGAAACAGTACAAATATGGAACCGGGGGGTCAGCACAGATCACAGATGGCTCAGGCAAGATTTCATTTTTGGGCGGAAAGAAATGCATTCACATTCAGCTGATTTAGGAAGGGGTCTCAACCACTAGACTTTCTCTAAACGTTTCTCTAGGCTCTCTTGCTCTCTCTATGTGCTTGTGCCTTAGCGAAAACTCAAATTAAGCAAAAAATGTTGCAGATGGCAGCTTTAAACGCGTGGTTTCGTATTCCTCATGAATGTTAAAGAAAGTTGAAGTCAACGTCAAAACTACCGTCCCTCTTTCCTCGTCTCTTTCTTATTTGAGTGTTATATTTAAACTGTTCACTGTCGCATTTTTCACATCGGCGTTGTACCGAAGAACAACTAAGTTACTGCCCTGTGGTAAAATGACTGCAGGGTGACAGGTCATTTCCACAGATTCTTTCTCTCTCCCTCTCTCTTAATGTGCCTCCATTTTGTCACACCGTCAAGTAAAAGGATCATTTTGCTGCCCGCTCTTGCTCTCTTTTGAGTTGTCTGTGTCTCTTCCTTCAGCTAGTAAGGAGCTCAATCAACACCCACCCAACACACACACGCACGCACGCACACGTACACACACGCAAACTATTCATTCCCTCTGCGTTTTTTTCTCTTTGTCTCAATGCTTCCTAGCTGGAGGTCCCTTGCTTGTCTGCAATTCAAAAGGAGTCTCTGCCATCTTAATCATATGAATAAATGTAAATTCTGCAGCTATTTAGGGGTGTTGGTGGTAATACAATCTTGATTCAACCTGTTTCCCATTCATGACATTTTTTCCATTTGATGTTTTTTATTATTATCTGGTGTTAGATGTGACATTCATACTGTACATCAGCGTCAATCAACAGTGGTTGACCCAGCAGACAAGATAGCCCACAATGGCCTAAAATCAACTATACTGGAAAGCTACAGATTGTAGCTATAAAACTGGTGGTTAGAAATGGTTGGGAAATGAATAAATGCGTTTTATAGGAGAACATGTGCAGCATACAGAAATTAGTTTGGAGGTCAGCGGGATCTGCATTTGTTTGTACAATTATGTATGCATCACCATTTATCAACCGCACCTCAAGAGGGCTGAAAAGCCCAATAATGATAGCTGTGACTATGCTTCTTAATCCCAATCATGCCTGCAGACAGACAGTCTGCTACCATGCAGTGAGGCTGAAACCCACCTGTAAAACAGAGTTGGTACAGCAGAGGTTTTGGATAATCACTGGCATTGGACGGCTTCCCATGAGCCTCATTAGAAACAATGCATTATGGGTAGAAGGAGGAAGCAGAGCACAGTTAATAAACAGAGAGCGTGACATAAGAAAAGAAACACACACACTCAAATACACAGAGAGAGGACAGCAAAAGTTTTAGACCATGAAAGAGGGCGATGATAATTGGCAGTGTGTGTGACTGGCAGAAACTAGTTCTGACAGCGAACTAAGCGTTTGGCGACTGTAATTTTTCCTGCAAAAAGCCGCAGGACGCGCGGTAATTGCACCCTCATTACTTAGCACATTTCTAGGTTTACTTAATATGTGTTTCGTGCGTGTCTGTGATTTTTGAGTGTGTGCGTTGTGTTGTGCATGCGGCAGTAGTTGTGAGAGCGTCTGCATGTGTGTGTGTGTGTGTGTGTGTGTGTGTGTTGGGTCATTAGCACCGACAGCTTTGGTTCATTGTGACTTTTAGAGCGTCCCTGAAGTTGATCTCACACTGAGTGTCATTAAGCCTGCCTGCTTTTCACACAGCTGGTGTGTGTGTGTGTATGTGTCTCCGTGTTAATGCATGTGCATGTCAGTGGTGCGTCTAGGCACTGGAAGCAGGCGGCCGACACCCTACATTTAGTATGGGAGAGCTCCATATGGTGTCTTTCAGCTTCTGTAGTACCCCACCAATCCCAGTTACAGACTATTTAGAATGCTAACACACACACACACACACACACACATTCACACGTAAAGGTTTTGTACACTGCAATGTTCAGATATTGACATACTGTACTGCCACACACCTGCAGGTATGCAGTGTGTACACACACACACGCACGCACACACACTAACACATAAAGTGGTGTAACAACAAACATTCAAATAACATCAAATGTTTATTATTGACAATAATGCTGAAGTCAAACTTCAATATCCTATCTTTTTTTAGTCACTGCAGTTTTCCCCTGGTAATGTTACAGTGATTGCAGTGGTTTAGTTATGAGGAAAATATGAATATCCATCTGTAATCCACAATATCTGAGAGAAAATATAAAAAAATGTATCACTTGTTAAAGGAGCCACGTCTCATTTGATGTAGAATTTTTCAAAAATATTTGGTTTCTATATTTGGTTACTTTAAAACGGATGTTAACAAAGAGGGCCAAATTTCACTTCATTATAGTAAAGAAATTTAAACATATTCATTTTTATTTATTTTATTATAAATTAAATATATGCCTTATATTTTATATAAGTATAGTAGCTCAAATACAACTAAGTTATTACTAATAACAATTAACTACGATTAGTGGAGTTATGATTAAGATTTTGATTTTGAATTGATTTTCCATTATGTGTCATTTGGAATATAAGATTCACAGCCCATATCTTCAATGTAAGAAACCGTACAACTTCCAGTCAGCAAAAAGTAGAAATATTCAAATGTGCAATACAGTATTGAGTATTGCTCTGCTCTGCTTTCCTAATGCTTCACGGTAGCATGAAACAGAAACACGGGCACCCACACATACATGCGCACGCATTGTAATTCTTATGCTTAAATTCACGTTTTGTTTAGTATTTAAGAACAATATTTCCCATAAACTAGCATCTTATCTCTTAGCTCTTTCTGAAAAGAGCTTTATAAATGCTCCAATCTCACCATATAATTTTTTCTTCCATGCACACAAAAAGGCAGGGCTTGGTGTCACAATCCCACAGGTAAACTTTGCCTGTCCATTAACAAGCCCATCCTTAGCAAGCCCAGATGGCACATTAGGAGAGTCTGTACTGCTGTTCTTCCCACCGTGACGGGAAACATTTATATACCCCGACTGGTGCTGGCGGAGGCAGCGCAGGGGAGGTTGTCAGAAAAATGGCCTCTCTGTGTTTGTAGTCACTCGATGTTGGGGGCTTTACAAGTTTTTAAGAGTCTATGACTAAGGGGCTTTTCACTATGGTGAAATAGAATGGACATAATCTGTAGTTTGTTTAAATGCCTTGAAGTAATCGTCAATCAAATTCTCATAGAAATAAATATGTTTTACCGCTTGCTCTGGAATAGAGATTGCACCTGCTCTCATTTCTGAATGTTTAACCGTGGACAAGATTTTCCAAATTCTTGTTCCAAGATCAATATACCATATGGTTCGCAGGCACATTGCTAGCCAAAGCACCAATATCTATGGAACTTACATGCACCCGGATAAAGAAACTCCTGTGTGAGAAATCAGTTGAAAACATCATCAAACAGGATGTATGACCATGCACAGGCAGTCAGGAGTTTAATATTTCAACACCCTCTTCATTATTTCTTTGAGTCACACCTGATTGCCTTTGGTCTTCATAAAAAATTGTGTTGAATAATCTGCGAGTTTCTGTATGCTCCTGTAGAGGATTCACAGCCGTGTGACTGTGCCTGCAATAGCTTTATGGCACTCTGTATGCGACACAGTGACAGTATAAGCCCGCTTAAAGCCCGTCGACGCAGTACAAATAATGATTGTACGAGGCAGATGTTGACTTGTCATGGTGGAACATTTCTATTTGTGTGTATTGTGTGTTATACAATCTGTGTGTGTATATGTTTGTGATGGCATGTCCCAGATGTTCCCTTTAGCGATACTTTTGACACAGCAAGACAATGCAGGGAACGGGAATCTTTCCATTTGATGTATTCATCTTTAACTAAACATATGTTGCCTTTTCCTGACTTACATTGCAGGATACTTACTGGAGCCCCAAACCACCCTTACTAAACCTCCCTCCCCATGGTCTCCAGCCATCCATCTGTCCCAGTAAGATAGATCACATCTCTTACCACCTAATTGGTAAATAGACTCTCAGGTTACCCTGGCGATGATGGAGGGGCATCAATAGAGACACAGTGCTGAATGACGTGTCATGCTGTCTCTCTCGATTCCTCCATTTACTCTGTTTGTCCAGTCCTCCCGTATTTTCTTCTCCCTAACTCCTTCTGTGTGTGTGTGTGCCGGCTATCTGCAGACAACACAGCTGTCCCAACACAGCCAGGCAGTGAAATAAACACACACAAAATATCTAACTTAATATAAATACTGTAAATGTCTTTACTGTAAATGTTTTTGCTATTTATGGCTGATACAGTAGCGATTATTCCTAATTCGGATTCATTGAAGGCTTTCTATTTGCAGTTTAAAGCTTACAGTAGCATCCACCAGGCGTGTAGGGTGTGCCGTGACTCCACTGAACTGTTCAGTTGTACTGCTTCTTTGGATAAAAACATCTAATCTGTGAATGTAATAATTGCAAATAAAGCCAATAGTATTCCAGTCTGCAATTGCAGCGATCGGTTTATTTAATTTAAAAGTAACTCGTCGGAAAACACATAGAAGATATAAATACATAATGTACTGGTCTCCTTCACCCAAAATAATCTTATGTGAACAAGCTGTAAAGTGTATGAGACGTAACGTGTATATCTCTTTTTAGGTCCAAAATGCTGTGGTATTTGCAGAATAGCATGTCTTTTCCCGCTCTCATGCGCTACGCTTCCTTCTCCTTCTCTCGACTTTCATTGTACTCTTATTGGCTATTGATGCAACTTGGTCTTTTGCATACAACCGGAAAATTCAACATGTTAAATCGGTGGCAACGCCGACAAAAGACACTCGCAGACATCCGCAGACATCCTCCGCCAAGTGGAGTATCTAGTATCCGGCTAAGATGATTTTTCACACTCACTGCTATGTCGGGAGACATCTTCTTGGTGGATACAAGGCTTTACAGTTTTTTAAATCTGCCATCTAGGAGATATTCCTGGAAAATTACATTAATTACATTGATCATTTACCACTTACTGTTTCACAAAATTAAGGGAAAGTGGCTTTCATTTTTTCTTCATAACTAGAATGCAGCTTGGGACAGTGAACAGCTTTCAGTATGCTGTCTGCGTGCCACGTTGTAGAGCCTATGATGAACAAGTCTTTAATGGACAATGATGAACTATTTAGAATTGAGAGAGAGAGAGAGAGAGAGAGCCAGAGAGTCAGATGGTTCACGTCAGTTTAGCCCGGGGAGAATGGTCCCATTAACGTTTTAGCAGAGACAGAGCGAATGACGGGGCTATACATAGACACTCCATTATCGGCTTCAGTCTTCCACATCATCAAGAGTCAACGTACCAGCATTTAGAGACAAATGAAAGAATAAAATACCCGAGCAGAGTTCATTTGAGGTAAATACACAGCTCCACGGTCCATCTGTTTATAGGTTTATATTATAGGTACACTCTTCGTCATAGCATCCCCGGAACCCCACATTTCATTCCCAGGTTGGTATGGCCTAAAAGTTATATCACGGTATATTTGTTTTTCTTAAAATTTCAGAATAAATTCTTATAGGGGTAGCACTGGTATGGTAGCCAGTACTCTTATCTGTATTTCACATAGTACAGAGGTATTTTAAGAATATTTATTGTGCAAAATGGCAATATTAAATAGAAAAAAAATGCTCCTGATTCGATTTAGTTCCGATTCGATTTAAATATATGTTGGTGTATTATTGAATGATCTGAACTTTTATTTTGAAGTATAAACTCTAGATACGATGCTATACTGTTTACAGTGTGAGTAACAGTAGGCCTAATTTGTCCAGACGGTCAAAAAGGATATGCGTGATGGTTTATTATCTTATGTTTACATCGTGCTATTTTTCTAGTTTTATTTAAGGTTTTTGGAAGATTAAATGCTTCTGTATCAGGTTATTAAAGCTTCCGCTACAAACTTGTAGGTGATCACAAACCTTGTTCTGGTAAAGTTATGGTATAGCCGTGTAAGGAATGTAGTGTTGGGACTTAGGAGGGTAGGACACACCGTGGCTCAATAAGCCTACGCTCTCTACCACCAAAATTGGTTGGTAATCCAAAGAGATAAATAAATTATCTGAAGTTATTTTCATCGCCTTATCGCTGTCTCGCCTAATTTCTCTAATCTTTTCAAGGCACTCACCAATGAAAACTGCGTCGGTGCTTTCTTCGTCTGAGTAAGCTTCACTTAGCAGGTAGCTTTTGGGCTGCTTTGAGATTCCAATTGAAAGAATTTCCACACGGCTAACATCTCGATAGTTTGTAGTTTCAAGCTATGCTATACATTTTTTCCGTATGTGGTAGGGAATGTCCGTTATTCTTTTTGGCAAACTAGGCACATTTAGTTCATTGCTGCCTCTGTGAGGGCTCTACCAGTCACCGTGGTATAGTCAAAATCCATACCATAGGGAAAATTGTACCGGTATACTTTCAATACCGTTTACACCGTCCACTGCTATTGCACTGCATAAGTCCATGGCAATCTAAGGTGTGGCGGGATAGTCTAGTGGTAGTTGTTGGACATCCAGCCAGAAGGTTATGGGTTTGGGCCCCAGAGTGGGCCTGTAAGCATCCTTGTGCAAGATGCCTAATCCCTAATCTGCTCCATTTCATAGCACCATGTAATTGTAAATTGCTTTGGTTAAAAGCGTCTGGTAAATGACCTAATTGTAATGTTAGCAATTAGTCTGAAAAGGTGAAGGGTACTGTACAGTATTTGTTCAGATGCCTCATTATGTCAAAGCCAATTTCGAAGCATTTAAACTCTTCGGGACCCACAGTTTCATGCGCAATTAAAGCACAGCTCAATTTTCTCTCATTTAACAGGGGTTTCAACTTCAAACTGCATAATGCAATTTCTGTAGTTTGGGAGGATTATATAAAGTGAAGAAGTGTCCATTATCTGTGACCCTTAAACTTGAGCTTTTTAACAAGCATGTTTTATTAAAGATAATTTGGATTAAGATGGACTATTAATAGATAAAAGATGGAATAAAAAGGATTGTTCAAACTTTTGAGGCCATCTCCTCGACAGCAACATCCTTACGGGCGGTAGGTAGGCCAGAGGTTAGAGAAGCAGACAAGCGGCCCAATAGGTATATTATCAGTCATACATGTATATCCATATATTTTAATATATCTATCTATCTATCTATCTATCTATCTATCTATCTATCTATCTATCTATCTATCTATCTATGGTCAAGGTGGTACTGATAAAAAGGATGAATGAGGACGTAACAGCTAACGGTAATGGTGGAATCTTCTATGACATTCACATTGAAACATTTGGAGGATTTCTAAGGCTTTATTGCTGTTAGACTATTTTAAATAAAAGTCCCTGTAAGATTACAATCTCATACGTCAATGTCAAAAGTGACAAGGAAATAAACTGTGTGTGTGGAGAGGCAGTGACACCTGATATTTTGGAGTAAGAAACACTGTTTTCCTTCATCACTTGATTTACTGAGCATCATATAGTCTCAGGGTGTGAAACACCTCTGAGCTTTCATTGAACACTGTGCTACTACGGCCCATATGATGAGAAGAGCCATGTGTGGAAAAATGTTCATTATACATATGACTTCCTTCCCCCGCTAGCTCTTCAAGACAAGGCTTTATAACTTTATAATTTACATAAGCCATTTCAATAATATGAGAGCAAGATAATTTCAAGTATAGTTACTATAAAACTAAAGGTGGAATACTCAAGTAAGTCTGCATTTCCATGCTAATGATACTAGATTTTACAGTCATTATCTTCAGTGCATCTTTTACTCCCAGCATTAAATTTAAATGGTAGGGAATGCGTCTCCAAATAGTTGCAATTTATATGCAAATGATATAAATTACAAAGAAGATCTCATACAGTATGCAAACTTTCCGTGAACTGGAGCAACTGGAGCGTCTGTTTTTATAGTTTTGATTTCAGGATGTCCTGAGAGCTACTGGCCACTAATCTGTGACTATTCCTATAAAGCCCATATGCGTCTCCAAACCAATTAAAATATAGCCTTGAAAACAGCCTTAAAGGCCCCCATAGCTAGTCTTGCTCTATACCTGACACACTTTACGTCAACACTTCTCACTTCTGACTTTTGTGGAGCGTTATATATTAGCATACTTAGCACAGAGCTAACTGTGTGTTAGGATCTGTGTGTGGTTGTGTGTTCTCTCTCTCTCCCTCTCTCTCCCCTACCCCGTTCTGCCAGTGTGTGATTGCAGGAGTGG
>JAODLI010001302.1:0-11350 GCA_027575585.1 Percopsis omiscomaycus | reverse complement strand
CAAGAGAGAAGCGTGTGTCCCAGTGTCCTTGTATTGTCAAGGTTCTCATTAATATGGGAGGTCAATCACAGCAATGCACCCCCACAACCAGAACACACATACAACCTCATTGATCACTTCCTTAGCCATGGCACTAGATAACATGCATAAACGCAATAATAATAATAATGTGCCAAGCAATGTGTTATCTTTCCACATTGCTTGGCACATGGAGTCAACAACTTACTGCTTAAATTGAGTGACTTTCTGATGTTATACTAAAGCTAAGATGGGCATTGCAACATCGCAACGACCTTTGTTTCACAGTACAAACGATCCCACTGAAATCTAGTTATATGGGTTCATTTTGCCTTTTCTTTACATGATCTTATTTTGACTGTACATCATTTCCACTTTACACATTGAAAAGTACATTTTGACGAGTATCTTAAATAAGAAGTCACACATATTGTTATATAGATATAAATGTAAACAAACTCAGCTGCCCCATTCAGTTCAGACATGTTAGACTAAGAGATGGAACAAAGCTGCAAGGTAGAGATTTTGAATTGAGCTTGAGAGACTACTCAAGTATACACACACACGCATGCACATACAGAAACACATACAAGGCATGATTACCAACACATTTTTGGTTAAATTAAATAATTCCTAAAGCAACACACCGCAACAGACATAAGAGAATACAACTCATCTGCTTCAGCTAACATGGAAATACAATTTTGTGGTTAAAAGGAAAATGTCATGTGTTACGTGTCTCTACACATCTAGCCACACAGCATTTGGTGGTTCACACCAACAAGGCAGATAATATAAAAATGTCTGATTATTGCTGACATCCACTTAGCACCTGTGACCTGTGGCTAAAACAATAGTTCCCACAGTATGGCTGGAACAGTCAGCGGTAGACATGCGTTGTGCTGGAAAGCACCATACTCAAATGCCACCTCCCATCGAGGCGAGGTTAGCCAGAGAGTGCAGTGCTAAATCACTGCATCAAACGGAATGAGCTGGCCAGACTCCAGCCGTCACTTCCCACAGCTGTTCAACACATTGACTCCATTTGTGGAACTCTTGGTGGAGGGACTAGCCCCACACACGCCTCGCAGCAACATTTGCCATGCCAAGTGCCATTCACATCATGGCATCGTAGTGAGTAAGCCACAACGGCCCTACTTACTGGCAATAGGGCAATGCCGTGATGCTGCCACACTTCTACTCTGTTGCCTTTCGTTGCCAAGAAGTGCAAATGTGAATAGCATGAGACACCCAAGCCTAAACTCTAGAGGATTTTGTGTTTAAAAGAAATGTGCTTAATGTTTGGGAAAACAAACAATGCACTCAATAACTAATGCCTTCGATGTGCTAGGCAGTGATGCTGAGTGCACAACATGATTCCCATTTACAAATGCCTTGCTTTATAGTATTTCAAAATTTACCTTTCAATTATAATCACCAGAATCCCAGGATTCTGAGCCTAGCTGATGCGTTAATTAAAGACTAACAAGGCCGGGACATGTGGCTTAGCGCAATCTGCAAAAGAAGCATTCAAAAGTGGGCGGTCATGTAAAGTCACTGGGGGGCCAGGGCCCTTACAAAATATAAATATTTGCTCATTCAGCAAATATTGAGAGAGTATAGAGAATTACGCAGCGTATCGGCTCTTCCTTGTGAAACAGATCAGCCTGACAACACTACGGTAGATGAAACCAATAGGTATGAGAGGAGGTTGTTCCATAACCCAGGATTTCCCGTCTATAGTAGAAGCACAGGCGCATGTGATGAATTCCCAAGAGGGATGTTGATATTAACCGGCTTCACTCATTAACCACGCGGCACGATTTCTAAACTGTTATGAGTTTCAGCGGCTGCGGTTACCTATCTATGGTATTCAGCCTCGAGTCCAACATTAAAATCTGTCTAACAATTTAGCAGCAGTTTAGCAGCAGAGCAAGTTTACTTTTGCATTCAATGTTGTAAAAAGTGCAATAAAACGTTTAATTATATAATGCTTGTTTTTTCCCTCTATACTATAATCCTACTGTCAACATCTAGTAAATCTAAATAGTACCTAGCCTCCCATACGCATAGACAATTTCTGTGTGGTCGACAAAGATAAACAAGTCCGTTTTTTTCAGCATTCCTGTGGCCCTAACCCCCAAGAAGTGTTTCCATCTCTCCACCCAACATGCTCAGCCCATTGCTCGTCTCTTGCACAAATAAAACAATATTACCGGGGAGGGGGGGCAAAGAGAGAGGCTGCATCTCAGGCATGTAATCGATGTCCAGGGGGCACTTTGTATTCATTGTCCTCTGAGTGACTAGACTTGATGTCTTCACCTTGAACAAACACATGCAGAGGTAATGTGCACAACGTACAAAAAGACACTTAACGGGAACTGGAAGGGTTTAATATGGATGAAGTAAACAAAATTGCATTGTGGATAAATATGGCCATTACGGTTCATAAGGACGGATGCCTAATGTAGCGGTGAGCAAGGGAACCATCAGGTCTGCCAACACTTGGCAGGGTGGTTTAGGGGTAGGTGGAATATTTGAAAGGGAACGCATAACGCACCGCCACTTAAGACAGACGGACGTTTGCGCGTGGTGCATTTTGGCCACAGGTTTGAGGTTTTTTCACACGTCCCCGCGGTGACACCGCACACGTCAGTGTCGAGAACTCTGGTTCACCCCGCTCCAGCTGCTGAGGAGAGGGCAACCACGGGGCAGGGATATCGCTCTTCTCTGTACACTCAGACACGCACGCGCTCACACACAAAAAGGCTCTGCGTCAGGCCCATCCCACCTAATGGCCGTAGCCTCGAACGGCTAACGGGTGCTCAGGGAGGCAATGAGGTCTGCTAGCTATATACCCATGACCCCTGGTTGACTCTTCTCCCCCAATGTGGCCTGGCAATGACCCCCTAATAGAGAGAGATTGGGGTGGGGGTGGGGGGGGTTAGACAGAGGAGAGAGTTTGGGTTCCTGTGTGAATGGGCGGCTCTAACATCAGCGCGAGGATGTTGAGTACACAAATCTGCTCGCAATGGGGTCAGAGCTGGTGCTTGGCCATTTGTCTCCATAGTTTCTTTCTCGCTCCCCGCGCTGCTCGCATACGCTCGTTCCTTGGTAAGCCATAACCGCTAGCAATCATGCGGGGCAACATGGCACTTATGGGCCTGGCGGCGGCAAGGGGGGGGGGAGAGAGAGAGAAGCCTCCATCCACTGAGTAGATCATTCGAAGCATCGCAACAGTGACATCACAAGCCAGGGTGGTGAGAGTGCTGGAGAGTGTAAATGCCAACTTCCTGTTCACTGCAACAGCAAACCCTACCATCTCAAACACAAAAACAACCCACAGTTATTACACCAAAGAGAATCTTGTGTGTGGTGGTGTTTTTGTTTTTTTTGCTAGATGTCTTAGGAGGGGGTGACCATCTGGGCCAAGCAGGTCACTGTAGTCCTGTCTGCTCTCTGGGCTAATCTTTCCGTGTGCCAGATAAAGCCAATGGGCAGTCAAAACAGTGGTTAGCAGCAGGGTATGGAATTTAGCTGCCGTCTGGTGAGCTGGGTTTCAGACGCAGTGCCTGACATGCCTTCATGCTCTGCAAGTGAGTGTGTGTGCATGGCCATGGATTTACCATGAGCCACACATGGGTTTGGTCATGTGTACAGTATATGTGCGTAGACTGAAGGCTTATTTTGCTTTTCTGCAAATGCCTTGCCTGTGTGTTCTGTGATTGCATCTTGCATCATATTATATGGTATTTGAGACATACACTTACATGTACGTCTCCATGGAGGGGTGTGTGCGTGTGCGTGTGTATTCCAGCCCCTGGGCAGGAGAGGTTAGTGGGCCGGCTGCTCTCCGATCAGGTTACACAAGTGGGTGTGTTCCTGTCGCCTGCATGTCTGCCTCTCCCTCTCGCTCGCTCTGTGCCCGTCTGGTTAGAGAGGCCTCGGGCGTGCGTCATCCAAGCCTCTTCCTCTGGCACAAAGTACAGACGACCTCTCTCTGTCTGTCTTTTTCTGCCTCGCTTCCTTACCGTCTCTTTCCCTCTCTTTCTCCCCCCCTCCTCTGACAAAGCAGCCCAGCAGCTGGCCCAGTCACGGCAGGAGGCTGGGACAGAGCCACGTTACTCGCCAGCCTGGCCACCTCCTCCATTGCTGGAGGAACAGCCATGACATCCGCCTGCCGCGCTTAGTCCCTGTCCTGCCTGCCCGCTGGGCCACCACACACACAACATGAGAGTAACACAACACTACCCGCCTCTGTTCTTTCACGGCTTTCTAGCATTTGTCCCAAGGCTCGCTCTTGTTTCAAGTCTGTCTACATACAATTTGGCCATATTGCTTCTAGTAATACACAGCAATAATTAGAAACATGTTAACGCTAGCTTAAATTCAGAGACCACACAGAAGCCATACACAACTGCAGTGAACACGACGAGAAACACTGTTTGCATCCAAGTCAGTGCCAGTTTACGTCTCCTTTTCTAGAAGAATGACCACAATAACGGGAGTATAGTAAAACACACTAAATGACACATAACACCAAACTCCTAACTTTTGGTGAGTGTTCTGATTCACAGTATATGCCACGTTCTAGAGTGCTGGGCTTGTTTTACCCTAAAAACAGGACCAAAGTGCCACTTGATAAAGGGAGGCATTTCCAATTATTTTCACATTTAATTTCTTTGCTGTCCAAAACTTCATCAGGTCAGGAGCACATGGGCTAACTAACGTCACTGAACATTGTCCTCAAATACAGCTCTGATTTTAGTGATACACTTGTAAACAGCTGAGGACATTGTCCAAACCTCTTTACTAGGCATCATAATTTGTATTAATTTCAAAGCCCATCTGTTTACAGCTACAGTATGTAGACTATGTGAAATTACTTCCAGATCAGCAATCCAAAAATCTCTTTATTCAATCAGTGCATAGCATTCAGATAACTAAACTGTAGCCAGTGCATCATAAATGTGAATATAGGTGTGTCAGAGTTGAATATGAATACACAGTATCAATCCCAGATTTTGCGCTAGTTTCTCTAGCACATGCGAAAACACAGCATGGCAAACCCCTTTTTCCCCACTCCTAGTCACACTCTGTGAAATAATGAGGCATACGATTATTAAATTAAAATGTCAGGCGATGTACAATGTAATAATTTCAACAAGTTTCCTGAAGTCACTGGTAAAAGAAAGGTGCTGTGCTGATATTGGTCCTGCTGAAATTGCTCACAGTACGAAGCTGCAACATAACAAGGGAATCATTTCCTCATGACAACTATTTGTTTACAAGGCGATTCTACATGTGGACTGTGTGGGCTCATTTGTATACAGTGACATTACAATTAGGACATTTAGCAGACGCTTTTATCCAAAGCGACTTACATGATGCTATTACATGGAGCAGATAGGGGTTAGGGCTATTACATGGAGCAGATAGGGGTTAGGGCTATTACATGGAGCAGATGGGGGTTAGACATCTTGCTCAAGGATGCTTACAGGTAGGCCACCTCTGGGGATTGAATCCACGACATTCCGGCTGGGATGTCCAACGCCTAGACCACTAGACTATCCTGCCCCCCATTGTGTAGGTTAGTGCCAGAAGACATGGAAAGTGACCCTAAACTTACCTAAACTAATGGAAAAAAGCATAACTTTCTTAAGATTAACGATTAAAGTAAAATGTGTAGGCAAGGCAACAAACATGTTTCTTCACAGATACATGTGGAGAAAAGTCGGACACTATAGTGGTGTCTGTAGTGTTGGTATCCAGCATATTTTATGTGTGCTGCTCACAACATTTATTGACAGTTTATTACCTGTATGAGCACTAAACAGGAGAGCAGGAGAGGAAGCAGTAACGCTTTGGTCTGTACTGTAGACTACACATACAGCAAGAAATTTGACATGCAACTCATTTTAGGAGGCAGATTAAGTAACTTTACTCACTCAAAAGATTTTAAATAAGTTTTTAAAATGTGTTCATTTTTAAAACTAAATGAAAGAAAATTTAAGTGTGGACATTTTTTAAACTTTCTCCTGGGGGACGATGCCCCTGGGCGGCCCTACAGAGGTCTGTGTCAGGAAAAAAATACCTGTATATACACCGCATGTCTTATACAGTATGTGTTCAACATGCATGTGTGCTGCATAGCTATGTGTGTGAAAAACATACCTTGTCTTTCTCGTGGGGCAGCAGGCGGACAGGAGGCAGCGATTGCAGGGACACGGTGCCAGTGCCGTCGTCCTGGAAGCTGCTGCGGCTGATGAGGCGGAAGAGCGGCCCCTGCTTGACCACGCGGCCATGGGCCACCGCCCTCTTGAGGGCCACCCTCAGCTGCTGGTGGAACAGACCGGGCCCCATGGAGCCGCTGCCTGACAGGTAGGCTGCGACATCCGCCTGGCACTTGAGGAAGCGCTCGATGCTCTTTAGGGTGGAGCCGCCGGCCTCATGGAGACCCTCCAGGGCACGCTTGATCAGTTTGTTCCAGTCCAGCCCCGGCTTCTTTCCCGAATGGGAGTGGAAGCTCCCACCACTACTGCCCCCACAACCACTTCCTCGTTCTCCTCGTTCAGCCCGTTCTCCTCGTTCAGCCCGTTCTCCCCGTTCAGCCCGTTCTCCCCGTTCAGCCCGTTCTCCCCGTTCAGCCCGTTCTCCCCGTTCTCCTCGTTCAGCCCGTTCTCCTCGTTCAGCCCGTTCTCCTCGTTCTCCTCCTCCTCCTCCACCACCTCCTGTAGAACTGCTGCCACTGCGGGGCTTGGGCAGGGCCAGGCGCCCGGGGTTGTCAGGGTCCTTGTAGGAATTGAGGCCCTTGTTGGAGACCTTGAGAATAGTGCCGTCCTTGACGCTGAGCTCCAGCTGCTCCAGCACCGTCTTGCGGTCCAGGCCGTGCGACATGGACACGGCATTGCAGATGCGTTCCTCTGAGGGGCGCTGCTTCTGCTTCTTCACCTTCTTGATGGCCTCCAAGATCCATTGGGTGTACATCGGGTTGGCTAATTTCACCATGGTTATGGTCTGGCGGGCCAGGAAGCTTGCCCACAACAACCAAAAAAAAAAATAAAAAAAAATAAAAATAAAAGAGGAACCCTAGGTCAAGGAAGGACCTGGCCTGCGCTCTAGCGCCGCCGCCTCCCTCTCCCCCCTCTTTCTCGTCCTCCTAACCCTCTACCTGCTGACTATCCTTTGTCTTGGGGACGCACTGACAGTCCCTCAGAACTTGAGTAGGAGTACCACGGTAGGGAGCAGCTCACCATAGCATAAACCCTTGGGCCAAGGGCCCCCCCCCACCCCACCTGGTAAAAGCTGATACCACCCACTACCCCCTCTCAGCAGGGTGAAGCAGCCTGGGGGAGAGCAAGGGTGGAGTGGGAAGAGCACAAACTACGACGAGTACTTTCACAGTGTAGGCGTTTCCCACCTTTGCCCCGCTGCAAAACACTGAAGACACAATGAAACCTGTTGAGTCAGTTTGCTGTCAATAGCAACTTAACCAACTGTCAATGGCAGTTGTAAACAAAATACATAAACGTGTTTTTTCTGAGTAGAACATAGTGTTTCACTTGTGGAGGGTCAGGACAATACAGTTGCTGTTGATTACAGTATACTCTGTAGGAAAAGTTATTCAGGGTCCCTCTCTCCTCTAACAGCCTGGGCTTCTCTCAGGTTGAGGATGGAATAGGTATCTCACTCCAGGGAGCAGCCAGGGCTGATCACCTTCATGCCTATTGCACTTCAGTTGTCAACACAGCCTGCAGAAACAAGGAGAGAACACACACAGAGCCTGGGGTCAGAGAAACCATGCTTCAATAGTATGTTGCAATTCAAGCAAAGAAAAAATAAATAGGCTTACACATGCTACAGACCGAAAATACAACTTAAATCACTTTACACTGCTTTAAATAAAGGAATACATGCCAACAAAACGTAAATATATAACATATTTTTTCCCACAATGGAATTCATATCACTCCCAGATAAAATAGCTGGCGGTCTTATCTGTTGAAATACAGAAATTTCTGTTGTCAGTCACAAGTAGCAACACTAGCTTGGTGCTTTGTAAAAGGTATGTAGAATTTATAAAATCATTTTAAACTGTTTTTACTATTAGCTGGTATGTGACACAAGTATTACACGTTCAAGGAATATACGTTAAATAAGCACAAAGTGATGAGTTCAATTAACCGTTCAATTAAAACGACATTCCTTGCTTCACAACATGCATATCAGTTTATAAAAAAACTTTAATGCAAAGCATATACATTGCGAAAGCCTACAAAACATTAATCTAATGTCATGGCTGTTACCTCTAACTTACTATATGTAAGTTATATCGAGAAATGCTTGGTTGCACGAAAAACCTCAATAGTGTGTTGTATGTAAACAACACATTAATATAGACATTAAAAGGTTTAATTGACAAGCCAGAAAATTGACTGTAAACTAGGCGGCTTGCTACCATAAACACCATGCAGTCAAAACACGGACTGTTTGCAAACATGAACTAGGAAGTAGACCTAGTCAAATTCCCTAACGTTTTCCTTACATGAAACGAAACAAACAAACCTTCCCGCGAACTGCTGTTGTTTAGCAGGCTAACGTTAACAGCTAACCAGAAAGCTAACTGTGGCAAGGTACCCTTACCACTACTTGCTAGCCCAAAACATAAACAGCATGATACGAACGTTAGCCAGGTGCTTGGCATAACAATACCACGATTCATGCAACAAGCGAAAATTTAAAGAAAACCAACAGTCACAGCGCACTAATTAATCTCTAAATTCACGAATCAAAGCCAATATTCACGGTGAGACCGCGGCCTTCTAAAAGACACAATGCAAGTTGCAGACGGCCGTAACGGCTAACGGGCAAGTGCAAACATGAAGATATCATAACTGAATATTTTCATATGTTACATTTTTTTTCGCCGCTGGCCGTCCTTCTCAGTCTCGCACAAGAATGTAAACCTATTGCCCGCAAGACGCGTCCTTACAAACGGTCCCCGCCTCACCGACTTCCTTCCTCCATCCGCCACCCTCCCACGTAGTGCCTGCGGTGCGGTGAAGACAAGGCCCGCTGGAGCGGAGTAGGCCTCGGCTCCCCCCTCCATCCAGCCACCCCCCCATTACCCCCTCGCGATCATCCTCTCTCCGTACCCCTTTCCCTCTACCTCTCGCGGTTCCCAGAAAGCACCAACTGGTCCAGTTCGGATTTCAGCGGCAAGCATTAGCGCCGTGTACTGTCCTCTTTCCTCCAGCTTCTACTCACCGGAATTTCGTGTCGAGTTGCCGAGGACAATGTGCCAAAAATCCTTCGAATCAGAGACAACAACAAGCCTAAAAATGCAGTCAGAGACCACAGGCTCCAAAGCTGACGCCATCTTTGAGTGAAACAGGAGCTCAGCTAGTGGGGGAGGGGGGAACACTGAACCGTCAGGGCAAGGGACCGTCTGCATCGTTCAGGCTCGTAAGCGCGGGGCGGACGGGAGTGCTCACTGCAAGGGGAGAGGGTTGGGCAGGCGGAGTTGTTGCTGTGAGGGGTGGATATCGGTTGAACACATGAAATGGAAGAAAGGGACAGATGGTGGAGGAGGTAAAGGGGATAGGTGTTCACGCTTTCTCAGATATGCGCGCACACAGACATGGAGCGTTCAAGGGAACGTCTGCATTTTATTCACACCGCTCGCCTCTAGAGAAAAATCAAAGCGAGTGAGTGTACAGTAGTTTAACGATAGAGGGTATTTAAAGATCAAAGTGAGACACCCCTCCACAGTGCCTGGTGAGATCTGCAGTCTATTTTAGCAGCTGTTTTTGCTGAAGATGGGAAGCATAGCACATTGTGTCGAGATGATAAGATGTTACACTGTAGGAATATAGAGCAGTAGCCTACTATAGGATAAATCTAACAGTAAGCTAAGAGTAGCTTACTGATGCCTCGCTAGTAGGATTGTAATAAAGCGCTATTACCTTCCCGCAAAAACGATTATGTAAATACCCGCAATGCCGCCCACAGTTCCTACTCTAAACGCGCGCCCTTTACATCACAGTATTACTACAAATTACTGTTAACCCATTTTCTCACTCATAAATAGATTTTTGAAAAAGGACGATTTACAGCTGTCAAACGAAGCACCTGCAACAGATAGATGTACCTCAATTTAAGCACTGAGGTGAAGGCAAATACATTACATTTAAATAAAATAAATCCAAACTAGAGCAATGGGATTATCCCTGTATAGGCTACTTTGACAAAAAACACTTCCAACACGTAAAGACCATGGTTCAAATAATGCTCTGTTATTTATTTATTTGTGTTACCATGGGAAATGAACAATTTCAATAGGCTCCAACTTGTATTCTTTTATTTAAAAGAAGAATAATCAATAAAAGAAAATATAATTTGCGATATAATTTATTTTTATAAAATTATAGCTTTTAGTAGACACCTGTTTTAGCTGTTGAAATCCGGCAGCCACTTTCTTTGCTATTACAGGTTAATAGTGAAACCTCTCTGGGTGCAAATTAAATTATCAGAAGCTTTGTGTAAAATTATTTGTAGCTCACAGATGTGTAAGTCCTTGGAGAGGAATAGGAAGCAATTACACTCAAGGTATTCCCAGGTTAGACGTGTTGTGGGAGGAAAACTGCTATGGGCACATTGGTGATCAAATAAAACTAATAAGGGAACACTGCGTTTTTTTCTTAAACTTGAATGGAGACCAATAAATCACATTCTAACTCAGGCTAACTGTAATTAGCTTAAGTATTATACCCAGACAAATAGTGTTAAGCGTTAAAACACAAATGGCCATTAATATCCCTCCTGAGGACTAACATATTACGCTACAGTGTACAGTAAGTGAGCTAACAGATGGACAATGCTCACTAGAACCTTGTATCAGATCTATTGCTTCTAGCCATGAATAAATAATGTCATGAACCGTGAGCCACAGCAGAGGCCATGTTCACAGATTCACATCAGCCGAAACAAAACAATATGGGGGAATATGCCACTGGAGTTTCAATGAGTCAGTATTGATTTTCAGTTGGATGACCCCTCCCTGCCCCCCACAAAATAACACAATGACAGGATGACTTTTATCATAGTATGACTTCTACCATAATACCATAGTGATGGAATGAGGTATTTATTATTTACATCTATTTTAAAAATGATTAGCATTATAAGATAGCATCAGCCCCCAAGTAGAACACAACAACCTCGGTTTGAATTTAATCTATTCTTCTTTTTCTTTAGTAGCATAAAGACTTGCCTTCCTTCCTCCTCCTCCTTTAATTTCTATCCTCCACCTGCTAGGCACTTTGTGCCCCGG